>JAJOOR010005302.1:0-77270 GCA_036250505.1 Solanum acaule | reverse complement strand
GGAAAGGGGTTAGGGTGTGGTTGTACTATGCTATGAAGACTTGTGAATTATGCATGTATGTTCTGTGTTGTTGCTATGAGTGACTTTACTTCTTATAATTTAATGAACATGAATGGAACATTGTTTATATGTATTGATTATGATGAGGTCTTAGTATGTTATGTATGACTAAGGTGGCCTCAAAGGAGCACTTAATATGGTTGGTATTATAGGATGGAACTTCACTTATACATTGCACAAGTAGGCTTTGGAAAGGGGTTAGGGTGTGGTTGTACTATGCTATGAAGACTTGTGAATTATGCATGTATGTTCTGTGTTGTTGCTATGAGTGACTTTACTTCTTATAATTTAATGAACATGAATGGAACATTGTTTATATGTATTGATTATGATGAGGTCTTAGTATGTTATGTATGACTAAGGTGGCCTCAAAGGAGCACTTAATATGGTTGGTATTATAGGATGGAACTTCACTTATACATTGCACAAGTAGGCTTTGGAAAGGGGTTAGGGTGTGGTTGTACTATGCTATGAAGACTTGTGAATTATGCATGTATGTTCTGTGTTGTTGCTATGAGTGACTTTACTTCTTATAAGTTAATGAACATGAATGGAACATTGTTTATATGTATTGATTATGATGAGGTCTTAGTATGTTATGTATGACTAAGGTGGCCTCAAAGGAGTACTTAATATGGTTGGTATTATAGGATGCCAATTGTATATTGCACAAGTACACCTTAGGGTTACTTAAGAGTTGGTTCTATTATGTTATGAGGGTTTATATGATGTATATGCTATGGCTTGTGTTTAACACTAAAATTGCATATTGAATCTCAACTTGTCAATGAGCATGACTTCAACTAAAATGTCATTTTTAGCATGTTTTCAATGATTGTATGCATGGCTATCATACTTAGTACATTTTTGTGCTAACCCGTATTTCTTCTACATTTTCTCCAAAGTGTATATTCCGGGCATTGAGTGTTCTTCTCTTGAGACAAGCTTGCATAGTCTTTTCCCCAAAGCTTGTGGTGAGTCCTCATGGATCCGAGGACTGGTATTACGTTGATGTTTCTTTTCTTTTCATTATTTTAGACTTTCAGTTTTCGATTGTAAGATCTGTGACCCTACTTTGAGACTTCGATTGTATTAGATGGCTTGTGGAGACTATGTCTAGACTTATCTCGATTTTATGAAAGACTTTGATTGTAAAGAAAGTTTTAATTATGCATCATTTATATGGCTTTATGTTAATGATTATGCTAAGGTCTTGTATGAGACCCCTTCGGGGTCAAGTACGCCGTGTTACTTCTAGGGGGTACCCTTGGGAGGTGACACAAAACTAGTGGAGTGTTCTCATTCTAGTCTTTTTAGCTGGGCAGGAATCAAGGTTGGAACATAATTTGTGAAGATGGTTCGAGATATCAAGATCGAGGTTGGTTTGATTAGAACACATATGGAGGAGAGAAGATTATGATGATGCTCGATATGTGCACATTTATGATAGCCTAAATTCAAAGTATGATTCTGAAAGCTCTCAGACTAAGGATGTGTTGGCTCGTATTCTAAACAAACTGGAGGTATTAGATGTAGTGCTTAAGGGAATTAAGGTAGACTTCTCATCCTTGAATAAGACGGCAACCCCCTACTCGGTCTCCATAAAGCAACTTGAATCCCAAATGAGTCATCAATTAAATTCTAAACCGTAAGAGAATATTGCTAATGATATTATGGTTAGTTCATAGATTAATCATGCCAAATGCATGGCAATGTTGACTCGGAGTGGTAAAATAATGGGTAGTGATGTGAAAATTGATGGTAAAGCATATTCTAGTAGAGTAGAGGATGATGCCAATGTTATAGATGGGTTCGCCGAAGAAGCAAACAATGAAACGCCCAAAGAGACTGATGAGGTACCAACGAAAGTTACCACCGGTGAGGTGCAAACATCAAATGAGGGGTCTGCTTCTTTTTCAATACCTGCAAAACCGTTGCCTAAAGTCAACCCACCATTCCCTCAAAGATTGAAAAAAGGGATGAAGATGCAAAGTTCCAAAACTTTCTCTCTATTATCAAAACTCTGACTATGAATCTTCCTCTAGTTGAAGCGTTGTTGGAAATGTCAGGCATTCGAAGTTCATGAAAGAATTGGTTACCAAGAAGAGCAGTATGGATTTTGAAATGGTTGAGGTGTCTCATAGTTGTAGATCCATTATGACGAGCAATGTGGTTGTCAAGAAATGCATTCACTATTCCATGCACTATTGGGATGTTTCAACTTGCCAAAGCATTGTGTGATTTGGGGGCAAGTATTAACTTGATGTTGTATGCCATTTTCAAACATCTTGGGTTAGGTGAGCCTAAGTCAACAACGATGCATCTTCTCATGGCCGACCGATCTATCAAGTATCTTATTGGCATTCTTTATGATATTTTGGTGAAAGTGGATAGGTTCATATTTCCGACCGACTTTGTTATTCATGATTGTGAGATTGACGCCAAAGTACCTAATATACTAGGTAGGCAATTCTTAGCTACCGGAAGAGCTCTTGTGGATGTTGAAAGCGGTGAGTTAAAGTTTCAAGTAAATCATGAGGAAGTTATTTTCAATGTATCCAAATCGATGAAGCAACCTATTGACATTCATGTGGTATATGTCATTGATGTGATTGACGAAGTAGTTGCTAGTGTGAGTGAAGTGTCTTGTGTGGGTGAATCCCTGACTATCGTCCTTTTGAACTGTGATGGTGAAGAAATTTAAGATTATGATGAGGTTGTTGCTACTCTATCTGTTTAGGTTCTTATTCTAAAAATATATTGAAGCTCGATATTGATCTAAAAAATCAAGAAAGTCCTCCCGCCAAACCATCCACCAAAGAGCCACCAAAGCTTGAGTTGAATGTGTTCCCACCTCATCTTCAGTATGTATTCTTGGGAGCAAACAACACCTTTCCCGTAATTATCACTGCAGATTTGCTTAAATGGCAAGTGCAATTACTTGTAAATGTGTTGAAATGATACATTAAGGCCATCGGATGGACGATTGCCGATATTGTGGAAATTCCTCCCTGGATTTGTACTCATAAAATCCAATTGGAGAGTGAATACAAGCCAAGTGTTGAGAACCAACAGAGATTAAACCCTCCATTAATACAAGAAGTGGTGAAGAAAGAAATCATCAAGTGGCTTGATATGGATGTTGTCTGCCCTATTTTGGATAGCAAGTGGGTGAGTCTCATGCAATGTGTACCAAAAAAAGGAGGTATCACCGTGGTCCCAAATAAAAAATGGGAACTTGTACCAATGCACCCGGTCACCGGTTGGCGTGTATGTATGGACTACCAAAAATGTAATTGTAATACCCCGGAGACTAGTAGACTAAGCCAGGGCCTTAAGTGAGGGTTCTAAAGTTTGGTATGAGGGTTAGAGTCGTAGATAAGACTTCCCGTGCATATAATAAGGGGTTTAATGGTTGAACGTCATGGCACGTCTTACACCCCATAATCTTATAGACTAACCTAGGTCTTAATATGTGGAACCATCAAGCATAGGAAGTGGGCCCTGCCTAAGCTATCAAGAAAGAGGGAAGGAGAACTTTTTCTTCTTTGGACCTTGTTGGTGATGGGGAAGCATGATCGCCCAAGTGACTTGGCGGGCTCGCATAGTGGGCAGTCCCCTTGGCCTAGGTTCTGGAAGTTTGTCCAAGCCAAGTCGGGGCTCGCCGATTGGATTGGTGAATCGCCCAAGAGACCCCTCCATCACCTAAGTGAGCTTCCCTTTTTGGGATAACACTAGAAAATTGGGCAAGCCAAGGGTCCATTAGGCATGTCGCCTAGTGCCCTTGGCGATCCAAGAGGGGCAAGTCGGCGAGCCAAGTTGTGGGGGTTAGGAAATTTTAAGTTAAAACTTTATTGGTCCTTAGTTCTTTTCCACAGTTGAGACCACATTATTTTATTCCATTCCTAGTGAGTATATAAGCTCTTTAGACCTAAGTTTCCTTGAATTAAGTCATTCTCCGTGGAATCCAAAGAAAACCCAACTTCATCCCCTCCAAAGAATATTTCTCTCTCTAGAAAACCTCCATTAAAGAAGGAGATAGAGCTTGAAGCTTGGAGCAAGACCAAACTTCCATTGTTGAAAGCTTGTGTTAGGGCTTTGATTAAAGGTATGTTTATCTTTTCATCTATGGGTTCTTCCACCAATAGAGTCCCCTAGAATTTCCCCAAATTTGTGAAGAAGATCCCCAATCTAAGCTAGGGTTTCTTCCAATGAGTGGGTATAGTTGGGTATGACTCCAATTGGTTGAATAATACTTATTTATGTTTGATTTAGTGTTGATTCATGATATTATGAATAATATATGTGAATTCCATGATTAACCCTAGAAAACAAAGTACGTGGGTTTGTGCCTTGTGATGAGAAATTGATGATTCTTGATAGATTCTCTAGACTTGTCATCATGTATAGAACTTATTCAAGAATAGGTATATGAAATCATGAATTGAACAAGACTTATGAATGTATGATAGATCATGAATTGTAATGATTAAAATTTGGACTTTATGATGAATTATGCGTAGAATTGCCTATGATTAAGGCTTGTGACTAATATGTCTTGTGATCTAGTCTAGTATGATGATTGTGGAGTAAATCTTGAAAGTAGGGCCTGAAATCATAATGTTGATCACTAGGGCTTATAGAGTAAGTCTAATATAATGAGATAGCTTGCATGAATTGGTATACTACTATATAGTGTTGTGCTGGAAGGTTTTTACCCACAGGACCTACCTAGAATGATATGAATGCTTGTTGGTAGAATGTGAAAGGTCTTCTCACATAGAATGATTATAGATTGAAAGGTTAATCACCTAAAATGAATCAAAGCATGTTAGAACATAATAGCTTGAAGTAGTGATATATGATCCTTTCATGTATAGCTTGTGTATGTAGCATGAGTTAGAAGTTCTCATGGTAGCTTGGGATTGAGGAACCATACTCTCCTAAGGTTAGCTTGAATTAGAATTGGTGTGATGCTTTTCATGGTAACTTGAATTAGCATTGGCGGAATGCTTTTCATGGTAGCTTGAACTAGCATTGGTGGGATTCTTTTCATGGTAGCTTGAATTAGCATTGGTAGGATGTTTTTCATGGTAGCTTGAATTAGCATTGGTGGGATGCTTTTCATGGTAACGTGAATTAGTATTTGTGGGATGCTATTCATGTTATCTTGCATTAATGTAGTCATGGTAGCCTAGGATTGAGGACCTATACTCTCTGAAGGGTAGCTTGAACTAGCATTGTAAGAATATCTTCATGGTAGGTTGACTTGGTTAGGCCAAGACCATTTCATGGTAGCTTAGGATTGAGGATTCATACTCTCCTAAGGATAGCTTAGGATTGAGGATTCATACTCTCCTAAGGATAGCTTAGGATTGAGGATTCATACTCTCCTAATGATAGCCCAGGGTTGAGGGTTTATACTCCCCTAAGGTTAGCATGCACCATATAGAATGTTTTCTTGGTAGCTAGGTTGGAATACTTGTATTCTCCCTTGTATAGCTTGGATTGCATGATGGTGTGTTTTCCATGGTAGTTAGGTCTAGCCTAGTAGGGTGCTATTCTTTGATAGTCTAGAATGATAAATAGTAAGCATTGAGTAAGCTAGCATAAAGAAGTACTTAGTGTGAATGGTAGTATGGGATGCCATTCATACATGGAACAAGTATGACTTGACCCTACTTATGAAGTTTCCTCTTATGTGATGTATGCTTCGCTTGGATTGTTGCTATAGTTGCCTTTCATGATATAATTGACCTAAGATTGTAGTTTCTTCTCTTTATGAACTAGGTCAAGAATGATACTTATGATTAGTAAGCATGAATAGAGTGACTTTGAAGATATGCTTAGTGTGGATGATATTATGGGATGCCACCAATGCATTGCACCAGTGTGTCTTGAGGTTACTTAGGAGTATAGTACTCTTATGACATGAAAACCTAGGTCTTGACTATGAATGTGGACTATGCCCAAGAATGACCAAAAAGAGGTAGTTAGCTTGGATAGTATTATGGGATACTATTCTTACCTTGCATAAGTATGCTTTGAGGTGGCTTGAGAAGTAGTCCTCTTGTAATATGAAAGACTAAAGGTTGAACTATGTAAGTATGAAAGTCTAAGTAAAGACTATGCCATGAATATGATTTATCTCCTATGCTCATAAACTATGTCTTATGTTGACTTGCGATGATATGATACCTATATTGGAGATTATGCTATGCTTATGTTATTATGTGTTATGTTTATGTCTTATGTTGACTAACCATTTTGAGATGCTCTTATGATGTTGTGCTAGCTTTCATACTTGGTACATTTTGTACTAACGCATACTTTGCCTACATTCTAATCAAATGTAGTGTTTCGGAGATTGAGTTCCTTTGAAGGCTAGGTTTCTAAGGAGCAAGAAGATTTGAAGATTTTTGTGAGTTCTCATAGCTTCAAGGACAAACCCATTATTTTCCTTATGTCATTTCTTTATGTTTTAGACTTTAGTATGGGCTGCGTCCCAAGACTTTTATTCAAGAGTTTCTAGTAGATGGTTTGAGACAAATGTCTAGTAAAGACTTTTGCTTGCTTTATGAAAATGTTTTCGATTGTATGGATTAAGTTTTAAAATTTTCCATACTTTTCTATTATCTTATGTTATTATTATGCTAAGGGCTTGTGTGAGACCCCTTTCGGGGTCAAGTACGCCATGTTATACCTATGGTATACCCTTGGGTCATGACAAACTTGGTAATCAGAGCACAAAGGTTAGAATGGTTCTAGGATTGTCTCAAATCACGTCTAGTAGAGTCTTGTTCATAAATGTGAAGCGCGCCACATTTATGAATAGGAGGCTATTGGATGTTTAGGAAATCTCACTTCTTCATTCTCTTAGTCATGCCATAGAGTTTAGCTTTATTAGGCCCTTCTTCTAATCCATGCCCTATGGTTTTTTAGGGTATGGCTAATACAAGGGCTAATGCTAGGAGGGATGAGGAAGACAATGGAGAACAAGGGGTTCCTCTTCAAGTTTGTAACCAAGCTCCTCCTCAAGCTCCAAATGACCCTCCAATTGAGAATGTCACTCTTGCGTAGTTTAGGGCTTCTATGCAATTGTTGGCTCAAGCCTTGATGGAGCAAGATAATAGAGAGGTTGTGGCTCCGACAAACCCTATAAGAGGGATGGCTGCTTCTAGAGTGAAGAGAGTTTTTGAGGATGAATCCTCCGAAGTTTAGTGGCTCTAAGGTGGAAGAGAATCCGAATGGGTTCATAGAAGAGGTTTATAAAGTGTTAGATATCATGGGGTTGACTTCGATAGAGAAAGTGAAGATAGCCACTTATCAATTAAAGGATGTTGCCCAAACATGGTATGAGCAATGGAAAGATACTAGGCCGGTAGAAGCGGGTCCTATAGAGTGCGAAGCATTTAAGTTGGCTTTTCTTGATAGGTTCTTTCCTCGGGAGTTGAGGGAGGCTAAGTTGGAAGATTTCATCCATCTAAAGCAACGTAACATGAGTGTTAATTAGTATGCCCTGAAGTTTACTCTTTTGTCTAAGTATGCTCCATCTTTGGTAGCAAATCCAAGGGATTTGATGAATAGGTTTGTGACGGGGGTGTTCGATATGGTAGAAGAAGAATGACATATGGCAATGCTTGTTGATAATATGGATATCTCACGCCTCATGGTGTTTTCCCAACAAATAGAAGAGTCAAAACTCAAGAAGGAGAAATCTAGGGAGAAAAAGAGGTCTAGCATGGATGGTGATAAGTCATTTCATGATGGGTCTGATGGACCTGGTGGTTCTAGGAATCGATAAAAAATTTCCGGACAAGGCTTTTCTAACGCTCCTAAGCATAAAGATGAGAGGGTGTCTACCCCTAGGCCTCAAGGGAAAAGTAATGAGTCCACATGGCCTACTTATGCTAGGTGTCGTAAGAGGCATGAGGGTAGGTGTTTAACCGGGAGAGAAGGTTGCTACAGTTGTGGTGAGAGTGGCCACATGAAGAAAGATTGCCCAAAGGCAAAGGCTACAATAAAATAGGGTAAGCAAGTTGCGCCTAGTGGTGGGGATGTGGAACCTCAAAAGAAGAATAGGTTTTATGCTCTCTAATCTAGAGAAGATCAAGAGTGATCTCCTCATTTCCCTTCCAGTATGTGTTTTATGCTTTAGTAAATTTCTAGATTTCTTGTCTTTTGTGACTTGTTATGTTGTACTTGAAGTTGTCTTTAGTATGATTTATGTTTAGAAGAGCTTGAGTAGGGTTACTCCCAAGGGAAAGATAGTGTGCCTATCTAATAAGGTCATTATGTGATTATGTGTTACCATGATTTCCTTATATGCATGTTCATGAAAATGCTTAGATCTTGTTAGAAATGAATTATATGCATTGTTTTCCTCATGTTGTAGTGTACTCAGTAGAGTTGAATATAGACTTCATGAGATGATTATATGAGCATGCCTTAGATTTGGAGTTGTTTATTCCTACTTGAATAAATGACTTTTGTGAGTAAATTGCATTTAGGCTCCATGAGTGTATGTTGAGCATGTTTTAGCTAGGAGATGTTAGTTCCTCCTTGAAAATGAATAGATATAGAATTTCATGCTTTTTTGGGTTGTTAGATGTAGCTCCTACTCCCTTGTGTTGCATTGAGTATGTTTAGCTTGGAGTTGAAGGTTTCCTCCTTGGTTGTGTGCATTTAGATGTATTGCATGCATGATGGGCTGCTAGTCTAGAGTCGTTTCCTTTAAGAAGTCTTTAGAATCGTCATTCGAGGACGAATGTTCCCAAGTGGGAGATATTGTAATACCCCAGAGACTAGTAGACTAAGCCAGGGCCTTAAAGTTAGGGTTATAAAGTTTGGTATGAGGGTTAGAGTCATATATAAGACTTCCCGTGCATAGAATGAGGGGTTTAGTTGTTGAACATCAAGGCACGTCTTACACCCCGTAATCTTATAGACTAACCTAGGTCTTAGTATGTGGGATTGTCAAGCCTAGGAAGAGGGCAAGGGCCTAAGCTATCAAGGAAAAGGAAGGAGAACTTGTTCTTCTTTAGACCTTGTTGTTGATGGGACAGCATGATCGCTCAAGAGACTTGGTGTGGTGCCAAAGTGCACTCGGGGTCGCCTAGTGGCCTGTCCCCTTGGCCTAGGTTCTGGAGGTTTGTGCGGGCCAAGTCGGGGATCGCCGGTTGGATTGGTAAATCGCCCAAAAGACCCCTCCATCGCCTAAGTGAGCTGCCCTTTTGGGGAGCACACTGAAAAATTGGGCGAGCCAAGGGTCCATTAGGCGTGCCGCCTAGTGCCCTCGGGGAGCCAAAAGGGGCAAGTCGGCGAGCCAAGTCGTGGGGGTTAGGAAATTTTATGTTAAAACTTTAAGGGTCCTTAGTTCTTTTCCAAAGTTGAGCCCACATTATTTTACTCCCTTGCTAGTGAGTATATAAGCTCGTTAGACCTAAGTTTCCTTGAATTAAGTCATTCTCCCTAGAATCCAAAGAAAACCCAACTTCATCCCCTCCAAAGAATATTTCTCTCTCTAGAAAACCTCCATTGAAGAAGGAGATAGAGCTTGAAGCTTGGACCAAGACCAAATCTCCATTGTTGAAAGCTTGTGTTAGGGATTTGATTAAAGGTATGTTTAGCTTCTCATCTATGGGTTCTTCCACCCATAGAGTCCTCTAGAATTTCCCTAATTTTGTGAAGAAGAACCCCAATCTAAGCTGGGGTTTCTTCCAATGAGTGGGTATAGTTGGGCATGACTCTAATTTGTTGGATAATACTTATTTCTGGTAGATTTAGTGTTGATTCATGATATTATGAAGAATTTATGTGAATTCCATGATTAACCCTAGAAATCAAAGTATGTGGGTTTGTGCCTTGTGATGAGAAATTGTTGATTCTTGATAGATTCTCTAAATTGTTATCATGTATAGAACTTATTCAAGAATAGGGATATGAAATCATGAATTGAACAAGACTTATGAATGTATGATAGATCATGAATTGTAATTATTGAAATTGGGAATTTATGATGAATTATGCATAGAATTGACTATGATTAAGGCTTGTGACCAATATGTCTTGTGATCTAGTCTAGTATGATGATTGTGGAGTAAATCTTAATAGTAGGGCTTGAAGCCATAATGTTGATCACTAGGGATTATAGAGTAAGTCTAATATGATGATATAGCTTGAATGAATTGGTATACGAATAGATAGTGTTGTGATGGATGGTTTGTACCCACATGACCTACCTAGAACTATATGAATGCTTGTATGTAGAATGTGAAAGATCTTCTCACATAGAATGATTCTAGATTGAAAGGTTAATCACCTAAAATGAATCAAAGCATGTTAGAACAAAATAGATTGAAGTTGTGATATGTGACCCCTTAATGTATAGCTTGTTTGTGTAGAATGAGTTAGAAGTTCTCATGGTAGCTTGGGATTGAGGAACCATACTCTCCTAAGGTTAGCTTGAATTAGCATTGGTAGGATGTTTTTCATGGTAACTTGAATTAGCATTGGTGGGATGTTTTTCATGGTCTTGAATTAGTATTGGTGGGATGCTTTTCATGGTAGCTTGAATTAGCATTGGCGGGAAACTTTTCATTGTAGCCTGAATTAGCATTGGTGGGATGCTTTTCATGGTAGCTTGAATTAGCATTGGTGGGATGTTTTTCATGGTATCTTGAATTAGTATTTATGGGATGCTATTCATGCTAGCTTGCATTAGTGTAGGCATGGTAGCTTAGGATTGAGGACCTATATTCTCCTAAGGGTAACTTGAACTAGCATTGTAAGAATGCCTTCATGGTAGCTTGACTTGGTTAGGCCAAGACCATTTCATGGTAGCTTAGAATTGAGGATTCATACTCTCCTAAGGATAGCTTAGGATTGAGGATTCATACTGTCCTAATGATAGCCTAGGGTTGAGGGTTTATACTCCCCTAAGGTTAGCATGCACCATATAGAATGTTTTCATGGTAGCTAGGTTGGAATACATGTATTCTCCCTTGTATAGCTTGGATTGCATGGTGGTGTGTTTTCCATGGAAGTTAGGTCTAGCCTATTAGGGTGCTATACTTTGATAGTCTAAAATGATAAATAGTAAGCATTGAGTAAGCTAGCCTAAACAAGTACTTAGTGGGAATGGTAGTATGGGATGTCATTCATACATGGCACAAGTATGACTTGCAGCTACTTATGAAGTGTCCTCTTATGTGATGTATGCTTAGCTTGGATTATTGCTATAGTTGACTTCCATGATATGATTGACTTAAGATGTTAGTTCCTTGTCTTTATGAACTAGGTCAAGAATGATACTTATGATTAGTAAGCATGAATAGAGTAACTTCAAAGATATGCTTAGTGTGGATGGTATTATGGGATTCCCCCAATGCATTGCACAAGTGTGTCTTGAGGTTACTTAGGAGTATAGTACTCTTATGACATGAAAACCTAGGTCTTTACTCTGAATGTGGACTATGCCCAAGAATGACCAAAAAGAGGTAGTTAGCTTGGATAGTATTATGGGATGCTATTCTTGCCTTGCACAAATATGTTTTGAGGTGGCTTGTGAAGTAGTCCTCTTGTTATATGAAAGAATAAAGGTTGAAGTATGTAAGTATGAAAGTCTAAGTAAAGACTATGCCATGAATATGATTTATCTCCTATGCTCATTACCTATGTCTTATGTTGACTTGCGAGGATATTATTCCTATGTTGGAGATTATGCTATGCTTATGTTATTATGTCTTATGTTTATGTCTTATGTTGACTAACCATTTTGAGATGCTCTTATGATGTTGTACTAGCTTTCATACTTGGTGCATTTTGTACTAACGCATAGTTTGCCTACATTCTAATCAAATGTAGGGTTTCGGAGATTGAGTTCCTTTGAAGGCTAGGTTTCTAAGAAGCAAGAAGAGTTGACGATTTTGGTGAGTCCTCATAGCTTCGAGGACAAACCCATTATTTTCCCTATGTCATTTCTTTATGTTTAGAATTTAGTATGGGCTGCGTCCCAAGACTTTTATTCAAGAGTTTCTAGTAGATGGTTTAAGACAAATATCTAGTAAAGACTTCTGCTTGATTTATGAAAATGTTTTCGATTGTATGGATTATGTTTTTAAATTTTCCATACTTTTCTATTATCTTATGTTATGATTATGCTAAGGGCTTGTATGATACCTCTTTCGGGCTCAAGTACGCCATGTTACATCTAGGGTTATACCCTTGGGTCGTGACACGAATCCATCGACCGAGAAAGATCATTTCCCAATGCCTTTTATGGATCAAATGCTTGATAGACTTGCGGGGCGTGGATGGTATTGTTTCTTAGATGGTTATTCCGGGTATAATAAAATTTCCATTGCACTGGGAGACCAAAAAAAGAAACTATTTACATGTCCCTATGGGACATTTGCTTTCAAAAGAATGCCCTTTAGTTTGTTCAAAGCTCCGGCAACTTTTCAACGATGTATGCTAATTATTTTTGCTGATATTGTTGAATATTCGATGGAGGTTTTCATGGATGACTTCTCGGTTGTGGGTGACACACTTGAAACTTGTCTTGAATATCTTAGGAAAGTATTACAAAGATGTGTTGAAACCAACATTGTTCCCAATTGGGAGAAATGTCATTACATGATCAAAAAGGTATTGTCTTAAGGAACAAAATTTCAAGAGATATCCAAGTGGATCAAGCTAAAGTTGAAGTTATTGTCAAGCTACCTCCTCCTATTTTGGTAAAAGGCATTCAGAGTTTCCTAGGTCATGCAGGATTCTACTGGTGGTTTATAAAAGATTTCTCTAAGGTAAATTTTCCTCTTTGTAAGCTAATCGAAAAATGATGTGTCTTAAACTTTCATGAAGCTGGCCTTTAAGCATTTTTGTGCTTGAAAGAAAAACTAGTGTCGGCTCCAATCATTAGTGCTCCTAATTGGAGCATTCCATTTGAGCTAATGTGTGTTGCAAGTGGTGTAGCTTTGGGAGTTGCTCACGGTCAACGAAAGGGGAAACTGTTTCACCGGTTTATTATGCAAGTAGGACTTTGAATGTAGCTCAAAACAATTACACTATCACCGAGCAAGAGTTGCTAGTTGTAGTGTACGCTTTTGAAAAGTTTATAGAGTATTTTTTGGTCACTAAGGTGGTGATGCATACATATCATGCTGCAATCCAATATTTGATGGCTAAGAAAGATGCAAAGCCAAGGTTCATTTGGTAGGTGTTGTTGCAAGAAATTGATTTTCAGGTCAAAGATTGAAAAGGGTGTGAGAACAAAGTGGTAGATCACTTGTCAAGTCTAGAAACCAATGTTATTATTCCGGGCGAGAGGGATATTGAGGACGTGTTTCCCATTGAGTCAGTATTTTTTGTATCTCATGGCAATCCACCTTGTTATGTTGATTTTGCAAATTATGTTGTGTGCGGGATTCTTACCGATGGACTGAATTTTTACCAACGGAAGAGGTTCTTGTTCGATGTGAAGAAGTATTTTGGGATGAACCTTACTTATTTCGTGAATGCACAGATCACATAATTAGAAGGTGTGTACCGGAAGTTAAGATAAATGCAATTCTTGATGCTTGCCACGCGTCGCCAGTTGGTGGGCATCATAGCGAGGTGCATACGGCTGCCAAAATACTTCAAAGTGGTTATTATTGGCCGAAGTCATACCAAGATTCACACTCTCTTGTTAAACAATGCGTTCAATTCCAAAAGCAAGGAAGAATATCGAGAAGGCATGAATTACCTCTCAGTCTTATTCTAGAGGTAGAATTGTTCGTTGTCTGAGGAATCAACTTTATGTGACCTTTTGTGAGTTCATATGGCAATAAGTATATCTTGGTGGTTGTTGAATATGTTTCCAAATGGGTTGAGGCTATAGCTTTACCCAACAACAAAGGGAGAAGTTTTGTGCAATTCCTTAAGTGATACATTTTCACAAGGTTTGGCACTCCATGTGCCTTTATTAGCGATGAAGGATCACATTTTTGTAACCGTTTGCTTGCATCCTTGTTTAGAAAATATGAAGTTAAGAATAAAGTTACAACCCCTTATCATCCACAAACAAGTGGGTAGGTTGAAGTGTCAAATCGGGAAATTAGGGGATTTGGCAAAAATAGTCAATGCAAATCGGACTGACTGGTCTCGAAAGTTAGGTGATGCTCTTTGGGCGTACCACACCACATTCAAGTCCCCGATTGGCATGTCACTATACCAATTGGTGTTTGGCAAGTCTTTTCATGCATTCAATGCCAAAATCAAGGAAGAATATCGAGAAGGCATGAATTACCTCTCAATCCTATTCTAGAGGTAGAATTGTTCGATGTCTGGGGAATCGACTTTATGGGACCTTTTGTGCGTTCATATGGAAATAAGTATATCTTGGTGGTTGTTGACTATGTTTCCAAATGGGTTGAGTCTATAGCTTTACCCAACAACAAAGGGAGAAGTGTTGTGCGATTCCTTAAGTGATACATTTTCACAAGGTTTGGCACCCCATGTGCATTTATTAGACATGAAGGATCTCATTTTTGTAACCGTTTGTTTGCATCCTTGTTTAGAAAATATGGAGTTAAGCATAAAGTTGCAACCCCTTATCATACACAAACAAGTGGGCAGGTTGAAGTGTCAAATCGGGAAATTAAGGGGATTTTGGCAAAAAGAGTCAATGCAAATTGGACTGACTGGTCTCGGAAGTTAGGTGATGCTCTTTGGGCTTACCGCATCGCATTCAAGTCCCCGATTGGCATGTCACCATAACAATTGGTGTATGGCAAGTCTTGTCACCTACCAATTGATCTTGAACATAAGGCATTGTGGGCATTGAAAGCATTGAACTTAAATTGGGGGGATGCTTCAAAGGATAGAGTCAAACAACTCCATGCGTTGAAAGAGTTCCGGCTGCGAGCTTATGAGAGTTCAGCCCTTTACAAGGAGAAAATGAAGAAGGGGCATGATGCCAAAATCCTTCAGTGAGAGTTTAAGTAGGCAATCATGTCTTCCTTTATAACTCCCGTTTGAGACTTTTTCCTGGAAAACTCAAGTCGAAATGGTCAGGCCCGTTCAAAGTGACTCGTATGTTCGCGAATGAGGAAATTGAAGTTGAAAACAAAGAGGGGTCGGTGTTCAAGGTAAACGGGAAACGCTTGAAGCTTTACTTTGGATAATGCATTGACTTGTTAATGATTGAAGTGGTGTATTTGGAAGAGGTTTAAACACATTTCCATGTCGTGCAACGACGTTAACTAAGGCTCTTCTTTGGATGCAACCCAAGTTTTAGTTATTTTTGAATAACGCTTGTTCAATGTGTAGGTTGGAGCCCTTATTTTGAAAGAATGGAAATTGGGTGAGGGATTGACCTTTTTGGCAAATCACCAACTAGTCCCCCAGATCGCGCAAATGCAACGCCCTTTCTAAGGACATGAGTGAGAATTTATCTGGAATATTTGATGAGACTGCATTCGTTTCAGCAGTTTACCGAGTTGAATCGGCGAGGTCGACTTGTCTCTCCTTTTTGCTTCAATTGTAAGTCTGACTTTCTGTAAATTTCAGTGAGCCAAATTCTACTCGGTGATGCTACGATTGGTTCTGTGTCACCGGTACTATTTGATTAAATAACGCTATCAAAGACACTTAATCTAGTTCTAAGCGTCAACGATCGTTAGTCAGTATATAACCCAACTAAATGAGTTGAGGTAGAATCCCACAGGGAGTGGTACGTGTTTAAGATTCAATAGTAAAGTGCAAACATGTTCGAATCAATCATAGGAATAGACATTATCAAATAGAAACATAATTCAAATCAGGGGGTGACACGAATGTCAAATGGGGGGTTTTGGTTATGAAATTAACAACTACAAACAGCCGCAAATAACACGAAATAGCAATAATGAGACGGGTTCTTGGGATGTGATTCAATTACAAGCTATTATAGACAAATGGGTAGTTGCAACTATTAGAAAACTGTTGGAAATCAGTGAGTAAGATAGACTATAGAGGGGATAAACTTTCTCTCAAACAATTTATCCTGAATCAAGTTGATTTCTCTCGAACATCAACAAGCAGGCAAAATAAGACCATCCCACACCTTAGTCCATTCAGTCTCTAGAGTTGAATGTGTGGAAAAGGATTTAGGATTCACTCTCTCGAGCTTAACTCAGGCCAACCCAATACCCATAGACCATCAATCAAATACCTTAGTTCTAAGACCTCTCTCTCGAGCAAGCCATGACCACAAAGGTGGAATCACATTTGCAATTACAATTCCTAAATTAACCCACAATAAATTATTGAACTCACTTCTAAACAACAATTTGACTAACAATTAGCAACACCCATTACATAAATCAGCCCATAATCACATAATCACACCCCAAGAATTGGGGTTTTAGCTAGACACCATAAAAAGATAAAAATCGTTACCAAATTGTTTTTCCATCAACTGGGTAAGATTGATTTCGTCTTTACAAAGGTCCAAATTGAAGAACCTCAAAGACCCACTTTCAATTTCTCAAAAGTGAAAAACTTCAATACTTAAAAGCTGAGGAAAACGTGTCTCTCAGTTCCAAACTATGAACTCAGATCAATAATAATAATAATGATCTTTTTAAACTAAATGTTCAAAAATGTATTTTTAGTCGCCAAAAATATGTTGCAAAAAGCCATTTGGTGCAGTAAGTCAGGCTCGTCGATCAACTCGGAGATTCGCCCTTAGGTCAATTCCATCTCCTTTTTGGCTTGGCCTTCAGCATCCTCCAGGTCTATAACTTTGGGCAATCTAACACTGCATCGCTGAACCACTCGGTGATCTGCCGGCTGCTCCTTTCTCTCGCCAACTTGATTTTCTCCTTCAGGGATTAGCACACTGGAACTTTAGGCGGTCATTGAGGCCACTCGGTGACTCGCCAAGTAGACTTGGCGAGCATCAAGCTTCTTTTTCTTCACTCTTTCAGCTTACTTTGTTCCTTTTGCAACTTCGTGTCCTTGCTTTGCTCCTTAATCCATATTCCTGAAAATCAAGGATTTTTCATCAGTTATTGGCACGAAATGAGCATTTGAGGACACTAGACCTATTCAAATAAAGCCCTAAATGAGTCCAAATCTCAGACTCATCAAACACCCCCAACTTAAACTTTTGTTTGTCCTCAAGTAAAACTCAAGTTCAGCAGTTCAAAAAGGATGCCTCAAGCAGTGCTACACAAGACTCAATCATGAATGCACACAACAAGACTTAACTTACTCATGCAAGGATCACTTGTGCACTCAAAGATTCAAGTTGTGATTTACCACTATCAAAGATTCTCAAGTTCACAATACTTGCTTCAAATGCAAGTTTAAGCTCAACAAAGGTACTCAAATGCCCTAACACAAAGATGATTCCATATTCACACACAATGGTTCAACAATTTATAGCTCTGGAATCAAAAACAACTCTCACACTCAAAAAGATGAACACATGCATGACTTCACCCATAGGTTTGCCCTTATTTTCCGGCCAACATTTGTTTCAGCTCACTCAAGATCAAAAAGGTCTTTTTAAGGCTTTTAATGGGGCTAAGTGTAAAGGTATGGTCATTTAGGGTCAGTGGCTGCTATCCTTATGAAATGTGGTATGCACAACACTTTCTTTCCTTTTCTTCATCACTTTCATTCGTGCTCAAAATCCACCCCATTATTCACTTCTCATGGAATACCGGACACCCCATTTCTTTAGCACCTTCACAATTTTATTTCATAACTTTTTCATTCTTTTTCTTTTTCTTTCTTCATCTCATTTCTCTATTTTATTTTATTTTTGCATGGAGGGGTTCCATCTCTTTCAAAACCATGAATCAAGGGGGATTTCATTGCACTTCTTGATTTACATTTTCTTTTCACCACACCTCCAACTTCGGCTTTTGACCTAAGTTGGCTATTCAAACAAACCACAATTCATGAGGATTATGGGTGAATGGATAAGGAGAGGTCTCATTTGCTCAAGTTTCTTCAAAGAAAAGGACAAGGCTCAAAGGCGTTCAACATAGGTCACACACTCACAAAGTTAGCCACAAAAGAGGTATATTGTCAAATTGTTTCACTCTTCAAAATTGTTGCCTAAGATCATGTCAAGAGCTTGCATTACTTAGTCAATAGGACCAATGAGGCAAATTCTAGGTGTCATCACATATGGCTCACGGCAGGCTCATCGCACAAGGCATTGACACCAATGCCAAACAAGACTCCACACTTTCGCTAGTGTGTAATGTTCATCACAAAAGACTCAATTCAATAATTGGCTAGTCACAACAAGATGTAAACAGTTCACATATTGCCTATGCAACTTCATTTGGCCTCATCGTAGCTGCACATTCATGTTTGTTTGATTGAGAGTACTATTTAATTCATCAGTATTGATCATAACCGATACTCAAATTTGCACAAGAACAGCCACATTCAAACACAAAACAAGAGGTGGAATTTTTTTTTGAAGGGTCCAAAAACCATTTGCATTAAAATAAGGCGCCACAAGCTCAAACATCCATAAAAACAGTGTCAAAACATACTTTTCAACACAAAATCCAATATATACAAAAGTAATAATCACAAGAGGTGGGTATGGAAATACCTCATCCCACCACAAATAAAAAGAAATTTTTCCTCAAAAGCAATAAAAATATTCAAAAGTAAATAAACATGACAGAGATGGAGGTAAAGAAAAGTCTTGTCTACACAGTCTCTCCATCTGTTGGGGCATCAATGCCCGGTGTCACACTCTGAGCTTGGGCATCAGTGCCCGGGATCACCCCAGAAGTACCAGCTCCACTGGACCAACCATGGTGGTGTCTCTCAAAGAGGTCTGGCGAGCGGTCTCAAACATCACATCCTCAAGGTCTGCGAGATCATCATATACCTCAGCATCTCGCACCTCTATCTGCTCCTTATCGGTCTCTGCCTCTAACTCATTAGCTGATATGTCACCAATTTGTACATCTCCGGTGGTAGTTGGAGGAACCTCAGATGTAGCCGAAACACTCTCTGTCTCAGCTGCCTCAAATAAAGAGGTGAAGTCTATAGACTTAAGATAGTCCACATCCTTCCTCAGATCTTCCACCTCGGCTCTCAAAGCTGTCACCTCTAAAGTCGCCTCTGTCTACTCTCACAAGTCTCAAATCTCGTAATGAGAGTGTCAATCGATCCTCGTAGCGGTATCAGTGCAGCTAAAATAGTAGCCTCTATCATCCATGGTACTGCAACCTCCAATCAAGTTGCCCTCACATCCGCAGAATAGGCTAAGTGCTCCATCTTCAAAAGCATGTCCTAAGTGATCTTGGTGGGCTGGGATGCAGTAGAAGTACCAGGAGATTGGGAGGTAGTGGAAGTACCTAAAGGCCCAGAGGTCGGAATAGGCAAAGATGCCTCTACAGGTATAGCATCAATATCCACCTCCGAGGATGTATCCACCGGAGCTGTTATGCTCCTGCCTGCCTCCTCCCGGGTGTACTCGGCCTCTATATGCTAGATATCAGTGGAGGATGTAGGAGTAACCTAAAAATCTCTAGTCTCATCACGAGGAACTCCAACACGTCGGCACAGCTCCGTATTCAAAACCAGGAAAGGCAGGGATGTTTGGTGTTGTTTGGCCCTTATGGCCATCTCCTACCCAATAATAAGTCCCAAGTTGAGCTGCTTCTTTGCTAAGATTGATCCTAAATAGGCTGCCTTTGCATGACGGAGGATGGATTCAGTCTGTGAAGGCATGAGGGAGCTGCTGATCAATTCAAACCAATACTGTGCAGCTACATTCAAATACTTCTTCTCTATCTGGGCTCCCACCTCGATCCACCTCTGAGTGGTATTAGAAATAAGGGGGGCAAGCCAGCCGTTAAGGTCGTCTAGGGACTGAGCAGTTGCCAGACCCTCATACTCGTGCTCGAATCATGTGGCTTTTTCAAGCACGCCATTTATGTAGTTGTTGTTGCACCCCACTTCTGTTCCTCGAACCATTACAGACTTCACCGGTCTGAAGGCACTAGCCTTCTTCTTCCCCTGAGGAACCAGATCACCATAAGCAGAGTAGAACTCATAGACCCAAGTGGGGATATATGGGCCTCGAGGCCTGGTGAAGATACGCAATATGTGCCACTGGAGTATCTTCCCTCTAGGCCCTCTGTGGATAGAAGCTTCTCTTCTATAATTGTCCACAACCTATCGGCTTTCAGTATATTAAGTAGCCAGGGAGGAACCTGTACTGGTGGCACTGGGGCCACAGATGGTGCCGAAGCTGGCATTGTATCTGCTGGAGGAGCAATGGCTGCTGGGGCTCTCGCTAGGTCAGGACAAGACCTAGCACGGATATCTGCTCGCCTGGAATGTAAAGGATGGTCATCATCTGGCTCGAAGAGTGCAGCCTGGGAATCATTGGACTCTCTCTCCCTATTGGTGTTGTGCTCCAGGACCTCAGATACCGGCCTCTTGCCCTTGCTTGTGCCTCCACTGGGAGGTGTCATCTTTCCCTTTTTAGGGGTATTTACTGCCCCTTCATTGATCACTACGCCCCGCGCTCTTTTATGGTGTGGCATGTCGAGGTTGGTTCTATCCATGTCTACAAAAACATCAAAAATAGTTAGATTCAATTCGAGGAAAATTGTAAAAAATAGTTGCAAACATTTCGGTGAGTCGTCGAATCTCTTTGGTGAGCCAGATCGAGCTCGCCGAAAGGATGGCTCAAAATTTCCCTAAAAAGTTGGCATGTCGGCTATGGGAGGGACCTTTCGGTGAATCACCGACAGCATTCGGCGAGCAAGGATTAGCCCTCTGAAACTTACAGTGTATTTTAAGGGTTAGGGGCGCAGAAAGGGCGATCAAGAAAGACTTTCGGCGAGTCACCGAGTGCACTCGACGAACTCAGGCTTCTTGCAGAAAGTTACAGTACCCAAACTTAACAATTGCTTGAAATAAAAGATGATATAGGGGGATTTGGCGAACTGCCGAGTAATTCAGCGAGCTCGACCCAGCTCGTGAAATTGCTGAACGTGCCTACTTTCCACCCCAACTTCCAAATCCAACTCCGCAGCCCCTGAAAACAAAATCAAACCACACACTAGTTCAATTAGGCTTAGAACCATGTGACCCATGCCCCCGGGATACTCAGACTTCTCTCGGTTTTGCCAAATTGGCCATTTGACAACTTTAGCCCTTAAGAATGACGTCAACCGCCCATCATTGGGCAAAGCACGTCATTTGGCACAAATGTGGGTTACTTAGACTTCATCCGACTAGACCCAACAACAACGAAACACAACCCGACAGAATTTTGATTAATTTAAAGGCACAAAACTCAGGAAATCAATATTTAATCATTTTAGGCAAGATATTCAAATTAAAATTTGGCAACTAAGCATATAATTATAGATCAAAGAGGCCCAGCACACATCATTAAGATAAACACAATTACAAATGAGTAAAATTACTAAATACGAGTTTGGGGTTCAAAAAACCAACCTTTAATGCTGAATAAATACTTTGAAAAGCTAGGCGGCAAAGAAATCTAACTCCGAACACACAATCGATGACTAAAAAGCGATAATATTGCAAAAATATGGAAAAATATAGTGCGGGTGTGAGTTTGGGAAGTTGAAAAGTGAGGGAATGTGAAAGAGTATGAAAGTTTAAACCTTTGGCCTTTAAAATCGTTCAATTCTCACCCATTCGGCGTCATTAGTTTTACTCACTGAGTGGGTACTACCTCACCGATTTTACAGGACCTCCAATTAATGTAGGGGTCTAAACGGCGGACAAAGTCGTGATCGCCGACCTGTTCGGCAACACGTCTATTCGCTCCTGGGCTCGCCGAATTTTATAGACTCCAACCTTGGAAATTCATGAGTCCAACGACGGTCTAAATCGGGCTTGCCGACCTCTTCGGCGAGTCACCGACTAGAAATTTGGCTCGCTAACCTTCATTTTTCAACACATTCTACACTTCAACCTGCAAAATCAACACACGTTATTACAAAAACAAAATGAAAGCAGTAAACCTTGGGTTGCCTCCCAAGAAGAGCCTTAGTTAACATCATGGTACGATGAATTTCCCCACTCAATTTTGATTCACGGGGTAGAGAAGAGACAACACATGACCCATTTGGGTCTCCAGTAGCTGAATAGACATGGAATGGGAGGTAGTCATCTGATTCAGCAGTCAGACATTCTCTTTTATCTCACTCAACACTTTGTTGTGTTCTTCGACTTTGTGGAGAATGAGTGAGAGTATCTCTTCTAGTTGTCCACCATCGCATTCCTTGGACTTTCTACACTCATAATGGGGAATGTACCGATCATTAATTTTTTTTGGTACCTCTAATTCCATTATTTGTTTGGCCACGAGATCCAGCTGAGTCAACAGTGTGGCCAAAATCTGGTCCTTCTAAGTCTCTTTGTTGGTCTTGGCCATATTTTCCAGGAGTTGGGTTGCTATTGCATAGGGTAGTCGTGTGAGACCACCTGGAGAAATTTAGGTAGCCACTCATCTGTTCTCCGGACCAACACCTCTATAGAAGCAGTCTAGTAGCATGTTTTATGGAATTTCATGAGTTGGACATTGCAGCAATAGTGACTTAAATCTCAGCCATAACTCATGGATTGACTCACCCTAGGATGTTATCCCTAAAAATCGTCATTCTCAAAGGAGTGTGGTCCATTTGGTCACCATTGCTACAAGACATGCTTCTTTCTTCTGTTCTAAGCAAGCAACTTGAAAACCAAAACTAAAAGTAAGTAGATTCGACTATAACTAAAAAGAACAAAATTCAACTTCACCAAAGAATCTTAACCAACACCACTCCCCGGCAGCGGCGCCATTTTGATTAAATAACGTTATCAAAGACACTTAATCCAGTTCTAAGCGTCAACGATCATTAGTCAATATATAACCCAACTAAATGAGTTGGGGTCGAATCCCACAGGGAGTGGTACATGTTTAAGATTCAATAGTAAAGTGCAAACATGTTCGAATCAATCATAGGAATAGAAATTATCGAATAGAAACATAATTCAAATTAGGGGGTGACATGAATGTCAAATGGGGGGTTTTGGTTGTGAAATTAACAACTACAAAAAACATCAGATAACACGAAATAACAATAATGAGACGGGTTCTTGGGATGTGATTCGATTACAAGCTAATATACACAAATGGGTAGTTGCAACTATTAGAAAATTGCTGGAATTTAGTGAGTAAGCTAGAATATAAAGGGGATAAACTTTCTCTCGGACAATTTATCCCGAATCAAGTTGATTTCTCTCAAACATCAAAGAGCATGCAAAATAAAACCAACCCACACCTTAGTCCATTCACTCTTTCTAGCTGAATGTGTGGAAAAGGGTTTAGGATTCACTCTCTCGAGCTGAACCCAGGCCAACCCAATACCCACAGACCATCAATCAAATACCTTAGTTCTAAGACCTCTCTCTCGAGCAGGCCAAGAACACAAAGGTGGAATCACATTTGCAACTACATTTCCTAAATTAACCCACAATAAATGATTGAACTCACTTCTAAACGGCAATTATACTAACAATTAGCAACACCCATTAGCAAAATCAGCCCATAATCACATAATCACACCCCAAGAATTGGGGTTTTATCTAGACATCATAAAAATATATAAATCGTTACCAAATTATGTTTCCATCAACTGGTAAGATTGATTTCGTCTTTACAAAGGTCTAAATTGAAGAATCTCAAAGACCCACTTTCAATTTCTCAAAAGTGAAAAACTTCAATTTTTCAAAGCTAAGGAAAACTTGTCTCTCAGTTCCAAACTATGAACTCAGATCAATAATAATAATAATAATAATCTTTTAAAACTAAATGTTTAAAAATATATTTTATAGTCGCCAAAAATATAATGCGAAGAGCCATTCGGCGCTGTAAGTGGGGCTCGCCGATCAACTCGGTGATCCTCCCTTAGGTCAATTCCATTGCCTTTTTGCCTTGGTCTTCAGCATCCTCTAGGTCTGTAACTTTGGGCGATCTAACACTGCATCGCGGAACCATTCGGCGATCCGCCAACTGCTCCTTACTCTCACCAACTTGTTTTTCTCCTTCAGGGCTTAGCACACTGGAACTTTAGGTGGTCATTGAGGCTGCCCGGCGACTCTCCATGTAGACTTGGCGAGCATCATGCTTCTTTTTCTTCACTCTTTCATCTTACTCTGTTCCTTTTGCAAGTTAGTGTCCTTACTTTTCTCCTAAATACATAATCCTAAAAATCAAGGATTTTTCATTAGTTATTGGCACAAAATAAGCATTTGAGGAGACTAAACCTATACAAATAAAGCCCTAAATTTGTTCAAATCTTGGACTCATCACTATTCACTGAATGGCATGTGAATTGAAGAAGTCTCTTCCGCTTCAATCCTTTCATTCATTGACCCTTACTCTCCCATTTATTATTTCAATTATTATGTTCATGAATTGAGGACACTTCTTAGTTCTTTTGGTGGGGTGAAGGTCTCGCCTTTGTTTGTTTGGTTTTATCTCATTGATCTATCTCCTTATACTATTCTTTGTTGAATGATGTTGATGTTCTCTTATGCATATGAGTGTCGGTTGTGATGAATACCGATGACTTGAATAGTTCTCTTGATTGAACGATATGTTTGTGCGAGTCCAATGAGGAAAATTTGAGTTGCATAAGTCATGTGTGAACTCTTAGCATCTCATTGTGACTAGTCGATTGTCGAAGTCAGTCTTGTAATGATCGTTACACGCGAGTTTAACTTGTAGAATCATGATCGATGAATGTGTTGAATTCCTTGTGTGGTGAGGTTTACTTAAAATATGTTCTTGGTGATACCCAGAACATTCCCCATTTGTCCAATTGACTAGCATTGGTGAATGAAAGAAATGATCTTAGGCACAAATTTTTGAGAGTGGAACAAATTGCTATTATACCTCTTTGTGACCACCTTGTGAGAGTGTGAACCTAGCTTGGAACCATTTGAGCCTAACCTTTTCTTTGGATGAAACACGAACACATTTGACCCTTTCCTCCTCACCTAAAACCTTCATGAAGCCTTGGTCTGTGTGAATAGCCAACTTAGGCCAAAATCCTAAGCTGGGGGTGTTGTAAAAATGAGCAATGAAATTGAGCAAGAAGTTTGTGAAATCCACCCTTGAAGACTTATGTTGGAAAAGATGAAATGATGGAACCCTGCCATATAAAAAAAAAGCAAGAGAAAAGGATTGAAAATTAAATTTACATAATTTGTGCGTTGGTGGAAAGAAAAGGGATATCCAATGAGCTATACAAGATTTTTTTGTGTTTGAATATACCAAGGGTGGGTTGCGAAGATGAAAAGAATGAAAGAAAAACATAAGAAGTTAAATTCAAGCCATGCTTCATGAAGGTATAAGTCACTAAACCAAAATGATTATACCTTTACCCTCATCCCAGTTACAGCCTTGAAAGACCTTGGTGATCTTGCATAAGCCGAATGATAAGTTGATCGGAAAATACGGGAAAGCCTATGGGTAAAATCATTGATAGTGTGAGAGTTGATTTTGATTCCTTAAGTTATAATCTTTGATGGGCTTTGTGAGAGCATGGAATCATTTTTTATATTAGGGTATTCGAATACTCTTTTTGAGCATGAATTTGCATTTGAAGTGAGCATTGTGAGCTTGAAATTGTTTTGATGAAGGCTAGTCATAGTTTGAAAGTTTTAGTGCACAATTGAACATCGCATGTGTAGATTGAACCTCGTGTGCATTCATGTTGAATCTCAAGTAGCACTATTTGTAGACATCCATGTTGACTGATCCTGTGTTTTACTTAAGGACAAATAAAAGTTTAAGTTTGGGGTGTTGATGAGTCTGGGATTTTGACTCTTTCAAGGCTTATAATTCAAGGATTTAGTGTCCTCAATGCCTATTTTACGCCTATAACTGATGTTAATATGTTGATGTGCACCAATGAAGGCTCAAGAGTGAGGCAAGGACATTATGATGCAAAAAGGAACAAAAAGTTCATAAATGTTGAAGGAAAGTAAAGCTGGAACTCGCAAAAGCCACTTGGAGATTCACCGAGAGGACCTTGAGCTCGCCTAAAGTTCCAGCCAAACAGCCCATGGACAACACCAACTTGGTGAGAAAATGGACAAATCGGCGACACGCCGAAAGGATCAGTGATGGCGATCTAACTCGCCGAAAGTTCTAGAATAATTTGATGAAAGAGCCAAATAAAAAAAGAGGAGAAACTCGGTGAGTCGCTAAAGTGGTCAACGAGCCTGACTTACTTCACCGAGTTGACTCCGTGCTGAAATTTTGGGAACGTATAAATACAATTTTTGAAAGAAGAAAGGGAATTCCTACACTGTTTACCACTAGGTTTTTGAGTTTTTACATTCTAGAGCATTGTCTTTACATTTTGAGTATAGATTTAGAGATTGTGAGATTTTTAGCTTAAATTTCAGCATTTGAGAATTTCAGATCGTTAGCAAATCAGATGGAAAACTTTGTTGGTAACGATTTCTTGTTTTTCACTATGCTTATCTAAAACCCTTTTCCTTGGGGGTATGATTATGTAGTTGAATGCATTAATTAGCTAATGGGTGTTTTTAGGTATTGATTTTAATGTTGCTTTGAAGTGGGTTCAATTAATTGTTCATGTTTTAATTGAGGGATTGTAATTGCAAATGCAATTCTAGCTTAGTTCTATATACTTGCTTGAGAAAGAGGTAATAGAGTAGAATTATTGATTGTGTCCTTAAGAATCTAGCTTGAGAAGAGTGGATTAATTAAGGAATTGGGTTGTTTGGTTGTGTTATGCTTGTTGAAGTTCGAAAAAACTCACTTGAAATGCAATAGTTGATTGAGAATGGCTATTGCACTCAAAAATTCTTACCCACTAAGATTCAAAACCTTTGAGTAACTAGTAATCACCCATTACACGAAATTAACATTCAACTTATCATACTCCTAAGGTCTAATCTCTACTCGTTTACTTCCTGTATTAGCTGTTTAAAATTGGTTACCCAATTCCCCCTATCTGATATTAATCGTTGAAACTTTGTGATTTGTTTTAATGTTGCGAAAGTGTAACCTCTACAAACAATTAGGACACATCTTTACTTATTAATTGAATTCTTTACTGTATCACTCTCTATGGGATCGACCCCAACTCTTAGTTGGGTTTATACTTGTTAGCAACCGCCTAAACTTAGAATTGGATGAAGTGTAGTTGAGTATTATCAAAAAGCTTCCTAAAGTTTCTTGGGGCTTTTAAGCCCATTTCTGTTGCCTTTATACAACATATATTACAGCTGTATATCGTTGTCTATCCTTGTATAATGGCACATGAATCATGTTATTTCACTCATTTAGGACTACTTCACTAAAGCTTAAGCTTTTGGTCCATTTGTTTTATGTATATCAGCTAAATCACAACCATTTACTGTTGTATATAGACTGTATCACACTGTATAGTAGTAAATTTTGGGTTCACGAGACCTGTAAATTTGCTTCTAAGCCTTTATTTCTACTTCCGTTGCTTGAATACCAACAAGGATGAGTCAAGAAATAATGCTACCTGCCCTTTTATGTCCTATCTGAAATGCGAATAGGGAAAGCATTTGAGTCCAAATAAGGCTCCACTATCTATTCTGGAGTATCAACCTGGGAAAAACGAGATGAAGATTCTTTCCACTAGGATAAAACTTCAACAATTCCGATGAATCCTCGTAACCCACGAATAAAAAGAGAAAAATGTATACTATGTGTATTTCTCTTGCGACTCATTGTAATTTGGTTTCTCTTCTTATAAAATATGTGCCTCTCTTTTATCTTTTTCCTATATTTTTCTAACCCTCAATAATATAGAAGATGGGGATTTATATAGAGGGAAGTTAGGGTTCGAAAAGGGGGGGAACCGCTGGAGAATTCAGATAAGGAATGGCCTCTTTCAATTTTGAAATTTAAAATCCCCTTATTGGATAAGGGAATGACTTATTCTTGTACCAATTCCAAGATAAACAATGAGATCCCCCCGATTCTTGGCAACGACGAACCAGAGACACGTGATTGTGACACCTAGCTGCGAAGGATAAGGTTGCACCTGCTGGAATTGTACGAACATGTACGTGGGAATATTAGGAAGGTGACACACACCGTTGTGAACTGTCGTGTATCTCTGTCTTGACGTCATGACTTCATTGTGAATTGAAATCGTCTTGAATTTCCCTATATGTATCTATTGTGTTGTTGTCGTGTAGCTGGTGATGAATGATGACAGGGAATATCATTGTGCTGGTCTTGTCATTTGATGTGTTGGGGTTATTTGGAAAGGAAAATGGGTTGCGGTATTTGGTATTGAATTAGGTCGGCTAGAAAGAATTATAATGTTGGAGAGATTGGAATGGGTTGCTGCAATTTGGGCATAAAAGGCCCAAAGTTGCCTTTTAAGAGCTGAAGTTAATGAAAGGAATGAGTGGTTAAAATTGCAATTACGCAATAGCCAAATGGGTTGCAATTATAACCAATCGAAATCCCAAACGTAGCCAAATTGATCAAATTTAGTAAACTCAGCTAATAATTAAATAAGATGAATTGATATGATTAATTAGTGAGCTTCCTAATCTTAATGAAATAAAATAATTAACTTAATTATAAATTAACTAAACCAACTATATAAACTATTAACTAATTTTAAAAAATATTTAACTAAAATGTAAATTCTTTTGAGATAATTTTCGAATACTTATAAAATATACTAATTATATACATAATTATTTGAAATACATATTTACTATTCAAAAATTATAAAAATGAAAAAGATTGATTAAAAATAACTAAAAATATTTTGAACTTTAAAAACATTATTTATTTCAATTCGTTTGCAATTTAAAAAGCTCGATGATTAATTCATATAATGAATGGTCAAAATTGGGTGTCAACAACTGTCCCTTGTTTGACTTTGATTGATCAAAGAAATTCGAGGCAAATAAAATTGACAAATCCAATTTTGACCAACCACATCTTCATCCTTTAGAAGATGGACTTTGGTACGGACTTTAGGAATTATGGCGAACCCTGGAATCGGGTTTCCTACATATCTCCGGTTATATGAGAATTCAGACTACTTGTAGTTCAATACGCTTAATTTGACGCACGATTATGAAAAAAATCAAAAGTTATCCTGAAATTGAATTATGAAGAAATCTGAATACTCAAAAACAAGATTTAAGAGAGAATGTTAGAGTACAACCGAGTTTTCAACATTGATCCCGCCTACATATCCCTCAACTTGAAGTTGTTTGTAGTTCAACTCAATCGATTGAAAAGAAAATCTATTATGCAAGATATCTTTGGTTTTGGAAGAGTGACAAATAAATCGAGTATGAAAAAAAGGCTTGCAACATATTAGCCATGAATGTGGAGCTCTTCACATCCACAAGTAAGAACTTACACAGACATAATTTCCAAAGCTCTTGGTGCATTGTAACTCAGATTGGAAAGTCGCCACTGGGAGAGCCAAAATTCTCGAATGTGAAAATGAAATTAATAAGCCCAACGAAATATCAACATGCCTTCTGATAGGGGTGTGGTTTGATTGTGGTGGAAATCGCTCCTCAGCTCGTGTCCTAAGAGTTTGGAATTCCTCTTTGGACTATGTCCCAGTTCGCTGCTAAGAAAATGTTTCATGTTGTGCTGCATCCTTGTGATGTCGTCCGCACCTGTGGTTTGTTTCTGAATTCATCCTCTTGGATGCTCTCGATAAAGACTGAGATAAAACTTATTAGTATAAACATTTAATTCAAATCAAGAAATAGTGTATTTTACCATATCGACACTTAGCTGCTCCCTTCAAATACTTTATGCCAGCCTCTTTCAATTTGAAGTAGAGCAAATAAAGCTTATATCTCATATTTACAATATAATTCTTCAATATACTTTTATTTTGATATGAATAAGAAATAGACTATTATAGTACGTTGACTGATGATGCCTCACCAGGAAATGATAATGATAACAATTTTCTTGTGATGCAATAAAGTTGGTGCCTCACTGGGCAATGAGAATAATGCCTCACTGGGCGGTACCCATGATGATGACTTCCCAGTGTTGAATGAAGATAAGGCCTCATTAGGTGATGAAGATGATGCCTCACTGGGAAATGAGCTCAAGATGACTTTCTAGTGCTAAAAGAAGATAAGGCCTCACTGAGCGATGGCGGTGATGCCTCACTGAGAAATGAACCGAACATGACTTTCTGAAACTGAATGAAGATAATGCCTCACTGGGCAATGAAGATGATGATGACTTCCCGGTGCTGAATAAAGATAAGGCCTCACTAGGCAATAATGATGATGATGACTTCCCGGTGCTGAATGAAAATAAGGCCTCACTGGGTAATGACGATGATGATGACTTGCTGGTGCTGAATGAAGATAAGGCCTCACTAGGCAATGACAATGTTGATGACTTCCTGGTGCTAAATGAAGATAATGCCTCACTGGGAAATGACAATGATGATGACTTCCTGGTGTTGAAAGGAGATAAGGCCTCATTGGGCAATGATATTTATGCTCCATTAATAAAATAAATGTCCCTCTGGGTGGTGGCATTGTCTCATTTGATAATATGACATGAATAACCCTCTGGATGGTTCACATTACCGCGTTTGATATCAACGGTATTTGTGAATATTCTTCAAACGTTCTTGATGTTGAAAAATGTAATTTGATGTCATTGTAGATGCTTGTACATGTTGAGAGTGATGCTTTAACTTGTTCCTATTTTGAACACTTTGTTTCCATTGTGACTCATGCTTCACTAGGAATTTGAACAAGGTGATATTAATCATGTTTCAAACTATTTCTTTTCATCTTAATAACTTCAATAATTTTCCTGTACCTACGAAAGAGATTGTCAATTTTGGGGAGCACTTTTTCCTTTTGAATTCTCCATATTCGTTGAATAGAGGAATGTGATAATCTTGAGGTAATCTTATAGACGTGCATCCACAGAAAAATTGTTAGTTTTTAAAACAAACTAATTTGTGTAAGCTCTTCGATCGCTTGCTCCTTGTCTTACTATCTTCGGTTGATCACTCTGATCTCTTGCTTCTCGATAGACATAAGATGAAATTATACAAAATATTTCACATATTAAAAAACTTTAAGGAAAAAGAATTTTACGTGAATCAATTTGAAAAAAAGTCTGGCAAATGTCATGTCATGCATAGCTTAAGTGAACGTCCTTGGTTCAAAACTTTTATCGTGTCCAATAGCTTATTCTTGAGGATTAAAAAGATCCTTAAAGCTTGAGAAATTTCTAACATGGTCCTCCTGAAATCTACTATAAATGGAAAGTTTTGCAGTTGACTCTGAACTCTAATAGTGTCGGAGATTGTTGAAGTTTACTATGAACTTTAACGATGCGAGAGATCATTTGAAGTTAGATTTATACTTCTAATCATGTTTGAGATATTCAAAATTTAGTACAATCTTCTAGTGATGCCTCAAGAAATTTTGTATGGCCATCCTCAAAAGAATTTGTCCCTGTTAGACGTCTTGGCGTATCTCAAACTATTGATAAATGACTTATAGAATTTTTGAGACCCTCTCAAAAATTCTGCCCCAGTTGCAACTTGCATTGTATCTTCATTCTTTACTTGTTGGAGAGATCCTCTTCTCGAGAATTTTTTAGTCCCTCTCAAAAACTCTGCCCGAGTTTCTATTGTAAAGGAAAATAGAAATCTTATAGGAGATATGACCGAACCGTTGTGGCGCCTACATACCCTGTTAAGGCAGGAATCAGGTCAAACGTAGCTCCAAGTATAAGGAAATATTGAAGTTTGATAAAGGGGTGACCAAAGACAACATAGGCCGCCTACGTATCTTATTCTTGAGAATTCAAGTCAAACGTAGTTCATTACAAGAGATAATTTTCTAACTATAAAACATAAGACGATTAAAACAAATGATGCGATTACAGGGAAAATAAATAAATAAAACTCTAAGTCTTCAAACATAATAGCTTTTGATATCATCTGAGTCGATTAAAACTTGTGAGATAAATGTCTATTCTCAATCACCACATGTTATCAAACAAATGTATCGATTTATTGACTAAGCAAACTGATAATTTCTCTTTCTAGAGCTTCTTTTCTCACATAGATGTTGATTTGTGCTTCTTTGACTCATGAATCTATATCTAGATTCACAGTTTTTGTCTCATCCAGATTCGACTTATCCTTGTTCTCAAACTATTTCAATTCTTTTGCAATGTATTAAGATATCATGATCTCCTTATCATACTTTTCTAACACCTTTGTCATTTACCTCATTTTCTCATTTAGGTTGTGACATGACATGATATTGACAGATTCAAAATTATTTTTATTGAAATAAAAAAACAAAGATTGTTAGATAGCAAAATTAAAGCAAGTGAAATAATTTTTTACAACAGAGGAGACTTTCATTAAAAATAAGAAAATTAAAACTATGGCCATGACCATGGGTCAGTTCGCCTTTTACAAAACATTACGAAGGATATTAAAACATAATTAATTAAAATGACATAAAAGGTGGGTTTCGGGCCTGATTCGGACTAGCAGCGATTTCAGAATAGCATAAAATGCATCTTTGTCTATCAAAATGAGCAAGGAATTAAGAGCGGAATGGAAGTCCAACTAAGAACTTGCCCCATTGGCTTGGCATCTAGTATGCCTAGTGTCTCGATCAATTCCTCCAGCACAACATCAACTTTCTTAAAAAGATCCCCAGTTCCTTCTCCAAGACTGTCATCATTGGCATATTCCTCTACCAGAAAAGACCGATACAAATGAGGAAAAGGCTTTGGTGATACATGATGAACCTCCTTATTGTTCTAACTCTCTTTTGGCACTAAAAGAAAATCTTAATGGGGTGCCATGATTGCAAATTTGGATTTCTCACTGATGCTTAGAGAAGTTAAAACTTTCTCAAAGTTGTCCAGGTTGGTTGGTATTACAGCTTTACCCACACACCAATATTCTTCGACCTCAATCATGTTAATTGTAAACCCTCTACGATTCGGCAGTGAATTACTGTTGGAACTAGAAGTGACAGTTTGGAGCGTGACAATCTTTTGATAGATCAAGTCTCAAATTTTATGCTTCAAGTTGATGCAATCCTTAGTGGTATGCCCAGCACCTCCTGAATGGTAAGCACAATGAAGATCGGGCCTGTAAAGTTTGGAATTTGACATTGACATTTTTTGGATCAATTGTTTGTATCAGACTAACTTCTTTCAATCTCTCAAAAAGTTGGGTTCAACTTTCAACCAAAGGAATAAAGACTCGAGAATGGTTCTTCAAAAATTTATGAAAAGAAAGATTGTAATTACTTCATGAAGATGGAGGTACTTGACGGTAGCTTAGAGGATGTTGGAGAGTAAAAATTGGGATTTGCAATTTAGATATTGTGGAGTTTGATAGATAAGAGGGGTATTTTGGTAATTTGACATGACACTTGGTAACTTGATTGAACATTTAGGTAATTTGGCAATGGAGCTTGGTAATTTGGTTGGACATAAAAGATGATTAAGGATTTTGCGGAGCTAAGAGGTAGGTTTTGGACGTTTAAGGTTTTAGAACATTGAGACCGGCATGTTTCTTTGATTTTGGCCTCGATTCAAATGAAATAAAGGAATCATCTTCTCTCTTCCTTCTCAATCTCCCTAAGGATTCAGCATGGGAAGTCATTGGGATGATTTTTCCGATCTTGAGACCATCTTCAGTAGCTTTACCAATTTTGAATATCTATGTGAACTTTGCGCCTAAAATGAGAAACATCTTATAGTAGTACTCTGGCTCTTGCATGCACACGAAGACTTCAATAATCTCTCTCTCGGTCATAGGTGCCCTAACCCTTGAGGCCTATTTTATCCAACGGTAGGCGTATTCTTGATAGCTTTCACAAGACTTATGTTTGATTCTCTCCAAAGAGTATCGATCAGGAATGAATTCTACATTGTAACCAAATCTTTCAATGAAGTCTTTAGTCAAAGTGTTCCAACTTGGCAATTGTTTAATTTCTTGAGAAAGAAACCATTCAAAAGCTTCTCCTTTCAGACTTCGACTAAAGAGCCGCATTAACAAAGACTCATCTTTTCCAACCCCCACAAATTGGTTGCAATAAGCCCTCAAATGAGCAAAAGGATTTTCAACTCCACTAAAAGTTTCAAATTTTGGCACTTTAAAACCTTTTGGAAACTCCAAATGTGGATGAATGCACAAATCTTCATAATTCAACCCCACAACATATGGGGTGTATTTAAAATCCTTCATTGCATTCATAACTTCCTCTCTTATTCTTTGCTCAGTCGTTCCTTTTATGATTTTCCACTCCTTCTCCTTCTTCTCATAATGATCGAGTTCTGAATGTGTGGTAAATGAAGGGTATGATTCTGCGATATTGGAATATGAAAAGCAGTTTTCAGAGATATGGGTTGAGAACAATTTTACTAGGGATTTTATGGACGAGATGAAAATTTGGGAGATTGTTGGTATTTGGATTTTGTGGAGCAGGTAACTTTTGGTTTGAGGAGCCAGTATGATGCAAGTTAGGGGTAGTGAGGTTGATGATGGAAGGTTTTGGAATCGTAGAAGTGGTTGAATTGTTTGGAAAATGTTCTGAATCCAAAGTAGGAAAATGGAGTGGAGGTCTTCCATTGTCTGGAGTAGGAGTCTTAGCAACGGTAGCTAGATTTGTCAAATCTCGAGTCTTATCTATTTTAGCCCTCATTTCAACAATTTGTCGGAACAATTGGGCAACCAGCTTGTTATGTTCAACAATGATAGGGACATTCACAGTAATTTCAATCAAATCAGTGTTCTCAGCATTTTCAACCATTTTTTTTCCTTTTGATAAACTTTGATTAGAGAAGAATCTTTGGGGTCTTTAGACTTGTGAAGTATGGATTTTCAGCCTTTTTCTCACCACAAATCAGTTTTGAGTACCTGAGAAACAAAACCAACTCAAAAGACAAATGTATTAGTCTTTGTAGATGATAAATAATACAAAATATCACACACATGACTGCAAACACATAGGAGTTGCTTCACATGAAGATAAACCAGCCCACAAATATACAAAAGTGACTAAATACACATGAATTTGTCAATTTTGTTTGGGAATAGTGACCGAAAGGTTGACTTGGTTGAGCCAATGTCATCTTGTACCTTTCATTGTTGCACTTTGATTTTATATTGATATGAAACTCTAGTCTCTTTTTCAAGAGTGGAAAAAATAGAATCTTTCAAAAATGGGGAACGAGCCTATAAAAGCTGCATATGTATCTAACGGAGAAGAATTCAGGTCCTACGTAGTTCGACTAGCTTATATATTTTTTTCGGGTTTGAGATGACGAATTAACCTTTTCTTGAGATAAGATTTAGGATTTGAAAATGAAGTTTGGATTTCATTGGGAAACTAAAGCCTGAAGGACTATTTGGACGCACTTTCGATAGTGACTTAATATTTATGCTTAGGGGGTTCCATAAAATTCCCAAAAGAGTAGGCTAGAACTCCTTCACATAAGCAGTTATAACACATAAACAGTGATTGCGTGTTCTAAACACATATGTGACCCCTTTGTGCCAAGGGTAGGCCTAACGATTTGAAGGATGTATAACGTCATTTCAAACATTCCATTGCCCCAAAACTTTGATTTATACAATCTTTAAGAATAAAATTGAATGGGATACAAATAATTAGTCCCACACAGGGGTACTATACTAAACTATGCCTCCCTGGAAGGTCCTTCCTTCTTGATTTCTTCACATCTCCGAATGCCGACACCTTTGAATGGACTAGCAACTTGTAAAACTTCTTCTTCGACTAGAACACACAATTAAACTTCTAACCCCAAGGGACAATGGTTTGCCAAAGGACATATACATCCTTCAAATTTAATAACAAAAGTATGTACGTTCATTTAGGCCATGGGCTATTCTGAATTCAAGGTGGTCTTTCTAATGTTGCCCAACACGCCTTGGGTGTTGGGTCATGTTAGTTTATGCACTAAACGGGATTTGGTTTCACTCTACACTAGTTGACTAGAGTGAGATTTGAAATAAGACCTAACTACCCGAGTTGGATAAACTGTGGGGTGAATATAATAAACGGTGTTGGATGACCACAAGCTAACTATCTGTGTATTACTTCGAAAGTTTGTAACACCTCGGAAATTAGTAGGCTAAACTAGAGCTTAACGTGAGGGTTAGAATCATAGATGTAACTCCTGGTACTTAAAATATAGGGTTTTGGATTGGAACGTCAAGGTACCACCCCTCAAGGACCAACCATGGGCCCTTGAGGAGGACCCCTAGAAACTGCCTGACGTGACCAACGACAGGACACACACCCCATTGGTGGGTCCATGATACGTGGGTGGGGGAATTGTGGTTCAAGCCCCAGGTTGCCAACTCGTAGTAACCAACCACGCTTGACTAGGAAGGTCTGTGGTTCCATCCACAGCCCGTCAACATGGTCTCGTGGATGGTGACCTGGGGGCAGTTTTGGGGGTTAAGTTTAGGGGCACTTTGGGGTTTTTTGGTTTTAATTAATATTAAGTGATGTCATTTTAGCCTAATTTAGACCACCTATATAAAAACTGGTTAGTGATTGAAGCAATTCCCATGAACTGAGAACAAAAGGATGTACTTGCACTCTTCCCCAGCCATTACTGCTCATCCACCCCTTTTTATGTTGAAATCCTGTCTTTGTCTTTCCAAGCTGTATTTTGCGTGCTAGTCCTTACGCCCTAAGAAAGAACCTCCAGTTGGATTCATTTCAAGTCTCAAGTTCTTGTTTAGAATTCTCGTATATGAAGTTTGAACAAGAGCGTTGATGCAATTCAAATTGACAAGCAGTAGTGATAGCATAATAAATGTCCGGAGGACAGAACAAAATCTTTAATTCTCAGGTTTCCTTTGCCAATAGACCAATCAATGGTGCTCTATCGGAAACAAGATTCAGCCACTACTAGCCCATGGCGAAGCACTCCTAAGGCTTAGTGAGCTAGGTTTAGTAACTGGGGTGGAGTTCTATTTTATACATTTCTCCTTCTATTACTATTATATAACCTCCTCGAAGTAAGGAAGGGAACTGGAGTAATTGTGAAGACTAGAGTAGAAGTTACTAACTTTTTTTATGGAAGCCGAGACCCCTCCGTGATGTGGTCTTAGACTGGTTAATCGCGATGGTCTAGTATTTCAAACTAAAAGATATTTCAAACCTGGAGCAGGTACGTTTTGATTACCACGAAGTTGAAGAAAATAAAAAGGCAGGTTTATGGTAAGCACATGTACGACAGAAGAGGGAACTGGAAGAGATGTCGAAGAGGAATTCATAAATAAGTTTAAGAATCTGAAATAGGGTTTTTCCAAAATTTCTATGAGAAAGTACATAAAGGAGTTTAACTTATTTTCTCTATGATGTAGAGTGAAGGAGGAGGACAAAAGGCAATATTTGAGCTAAATGAATTGCATTTGTCTTTTCTGGACAGCATAGAAGGAGCATACCGTATTTCTTTGAGGGTCGAAAGACCTAATGCTTGAGCCAAAGACAAGAAAGCGAATGAAAGAAATGAAGGTAAGAGTCAAAATATGTCGTGGAGAAGAGCTTACTTTTGAGCAAAATCGAGGATGAGGTCGCAGGAGATTCGGTAGAGGAGATAGAGCTGGTAAAGATGACTAGCAGAAGCCTGAATAGAGGAAGAATTCTGCACGAGATAACAAGGGACGTTAAGGAGGATGTGGTAGAGGTGATAACCGTCACGTGTGCCAAGGAGATGGCGATTAACATTGGATTCCCTCTTCTGGTTTTAATATGAATTGACTCTGCTTTGGTCACTAGCTCCGTAGGTCCCTAAGCAACTTCTCTCGTCACTAGTCAGTATGGCCGAAGGTTAGCAAGCCTACTCCTAGGTCAGCAGCGAGGTCAGCTCCATATCCTCCTTCCTTTTTCTTTGTCTACTATTCATCCTTGACCTTCTTTCCAAACTCGTTTACACTGGAACACCCGGCATGAAGGTCACTCAAAGTAACCTACTCGAGTTTCGCCCTTTGTATTATACCGCCTGGAAAGAGGCTCGCTAGCTTTTTTCTTTCCCTGCACCTAAAAGTTGCCTTAGTTCCCTTTTCCAAAAAAAAAAGACCTAAGCTGCTTTTATGCTGCCCGATCTTTCTTGACGAAGAGAATGGCATACTTAGGTCTTAGGATGAGATTCTGAAAGAGTAACCGCAATATCAGAAGAATTTCTTCCTTGATTCCTTTGACCTGAGACTGTTATTTGTATTTCCTTTACTACTCTTTCTCTCTCCTCAGTTGCTTCTTGAGCCAACAAAGTGTTTTCTTGTCTTTCCTTGCTACTTTCAATCAATCATAAAAGGAGGATTGAGCAGTGGCTTGGGAAATAAGACAACACTTGATGGGAATTGGGGAGTAGTAAGGGATGATAAAGAGTGAAATTAAGTCACCCTATCCGCTTTCTTTTCTTGAGAAGAATGATCTGGTCTTTCATAATGCAACTAGGCCATCTATGATTTGCATCTGCAAGAATGAAGGACAGAAGATTGGAAAACAAAAAAGAAAGCTAGGGCGTCCGATGGATGAAGTCTGACTTTTTAATGTCAAGCTAAAAGAGGGGATAGCACTAGAGAGTCGAGAACTTTCACTGCAATTGAAGAGGCTCACACCTTCCATCAAACTAACATATCAACAGAAAGAACTGAGGTTGATTTCTTTGCAATAGGGAATGCAATTAAAATAGGGATTCGCTTGAAAAAAGGCCAGTACTACAAGAAAGTTGTAAGACATTAATAAATCGATTGCTACCATTCTGGAAATCAGGGTTTAAAAGTCTTTCATCCGGGAGATATAGCTCCTCAGCGTATACATATAGAGATCCTATGATTTTATCTATACTAGAGACGGGAAGAACCAGAGGAAGACTCCATAGCTGATAGAACCAAGGACAAGGTCTGGACTGACGAGAAAGTGAAAAGTGATCTGCTTTATAGCTTCTCCCATTCCATTCCTTATTATTGCTTTGCTTTTAGTGCTTAGATAAGTTTGTCTGTTTTATAGCACGATGGGATAGAATGTTATTTTTCCCACAGTAGGGTAGGGAGAGATTATTTCTCTTTACTAGAGCCAAGACTGTACGAGGAGAGAAAGACTTAAGTCGACTCAAGTAGAAATAATCAGACTGCTTCTATACCTTATCTCAGGTTATCCCTTAGTATGGGTATAGGGCCCTTCGTCAGCAGTGGTTCATCTAGTAAGCAGTCTTATTGCTTGAAAGCACATACAACACATAGTAGGAGAGTTCGAGTGCGAAAGAAGTGTACTCATTCCCCTGGGATAAGGTATGTTTTTAGTGTGTTATCTAACTATAAGAGCAGGAGCAGCATGCACTTAGTTTCTTTAAGACGCTAATTCCACAACAGTTAAGAATTATCTCAGGTTTTCCATTAGTGCGCTCCGGAAAGAAGGAGTAAAGGCGAAAAAGCTCAAGTGATTTTCCCTTGACTACTGTCAGGCTAGGGAATATAGTTGCATACCCTAAGGAATACAACTCCATAAGAGCGAGAAAGTACGGGCATAGAAAGAATAACACGATTCTCTATCGTGATAGAACCAACAATAGGATAGGAGTGCATAAGTTCGCAACTGGACACTTCTCTAACTAGAAGAGTTACGCCTAAGACTCTGAAGCGAATGGAGGTGGTCTCGAGCCTTGCCTATATGGCTATATAGCTTCAGCATTATTTGCAAGTCACGTCAATGCTGGCGCAACGTAGCGTCATGGTAGTGTTAGCTATGCGAGACTCAGAGCAGCATAGCTCTGCTAGCGAGCCCCTATGCGATAGATAGACTCAGAGCGAGACTCTCAGATTGACCTGATGTTTCTAGTGCCCAGTGAAATGCAAACAGAACCAATTCTTCTTTAACTAAGTCAAAAAGCAAATTCGTACTATCCTGTTAAACAGTTGAGTTGTCGACCACCTGAGTACCTTAGTGGTGTCACTCATAGATCAGCAAATCTGCACATTTGAAGTCTTGTCGAGGATATTTTCTGCAAGAAATCTGTGATTTGAACCAGACTGACCAACTTCCCAAATGGTCCAACGAATCCAGCTGAGCACAGATCAACTCTTCGAATCACAAGCAACAATAGAATGAAACCGTTCAAAAGGGGTACGATATCAGGCCTTGCGGGGTAAGGTGAGATTGTCCACAAATGGTGTAGTGGACAGGTACCCTAATGTGTGGGACACTCTCCGGTTCCACAGGTTTAAGCAGTTTACCAGGCCCCATGGCCCCTATATTCCTACATAGGTTCAGGAGTTTTACATAACGTACGGTGACCTGGTACCAAAGGTAAAGAAGAAGGCCAGTGCCTTGAGACTGGTAGAGTCTGTCATGGTCCGAGAGAAAGAAGTGAGATGCAGCGGCGATTATATCAACGATGTACTTGATAGAGGGTCAGGTTTTGCCTACCCGAGTTTGGCTACCACTGTGACACCTCTGGATGACCTCAAGGGATGGCTAGCTCCACTTATTGTTGATACCACCCGAAGGTGGATCAAGGTCGGAGTTCCTATTGAGAAGAAAGACTTGAATATAGCAGCTCAGTATTGGTTTGGGTTCATAAGCAGCTCCCTCACAGAATGTGTCCATCCTCCGCCACCCAAAGGCAGCTTGTCTCAGATCAATCATAGCCCAGAAGAGCATCGACTTGGGGCTAATCATACAGCAGAAGATAGCCATGAGGGCCAAACAGTGTCAGACATCCTTTCATTTCCCCGTACTTATTACAGAGCTATGTCAACGGGCTGGAGTTCCTCGTGATGAGACGAGGGACATTGAGGTCACACCTACATCCTCCATAGATATCCGGCACATAGAGACCGAGTACACACGAGATGAGGTAGATAGGAGGAGAGTAGCTCTGGTGGATGCATCCCCGGATGTTGATGTTGAGTCTATACCTTCAGAGCCATCTTTGCCTACTCCGGCCTCCAGGCCTTCAGGTACACCTGCTTCCACTCCTTTCCAGGCCCCAGGTCCTTCTGTAGCTTCCCAGCCTACTAGGATCACTCAGACCATGCTTCTTAATATGGGGCACCTAGCCCATTCTGCCGATGTGCGGGCTTCTCAACTAGAGGCCGAAGTGCCTTAGATGATTGAGCAAGCCATCTTAGCTGCTTTGACACCCCTTCGGACATCTATTGATTCTCTCACGGTGAGAGTAAAGACTTGTGAGAGTGGACAGAGGGTTACTTCTGAGGTGACGACTTTGAAAGTCGAGGTGTCTGATTTGAGAAAGGATGTGGACTATCTGAAGTCCACAAACTGATATTCCTCAAGCTACCACTGGAGATGAGTCTATGGATGATGTTAGTGCTGCTGAGTTAGAGGCGGAGACGAATGAGGAGCAGCTTAATGCTCAGGAGGCGACCATCTATGAGGACCTATCTGATTTAAAGGAGACGATTGTACAGTCAGTCATTCAGACATCGCTGACAGAGGTGTCCAATGCAGGCTCTAGTGGAGCCAGTGTTGTTGTTACACCAGGAACTGATGCCCAAGATTAGAGTGTGACCCTGGGCATTGATGCCCCGACAGATTGAGCGACTGTGTAGACAAGATTCTTCTTTACCTCCCTCTCTGTTGTTTTTATTGACTTTTGATTATTTTAGTTGCATTTAAGGACCACTACTTTTCTTTTGTGGGTGGGGTGAGGTATTTCCATACCTACCTCTTGTGACTATATTTTGTGTGTATATATTGGGTTTTTGTGTTTTAAATTGTGTGTTGATTCTATGTTGTGGATATTTGAGCTTGTGGCTCTTTGTTTTTAATAGAAATGGTTTTTTACCCATTTGAAAAAATATTGCCACCTCTTGTTGTGTTTGAATGTGGTTGTTCTTGTGCAAATTTGAGTATCAGTTATGATCAATATCGATGACTTGAATGGTGCTCTTAATCGAACAAAAATGAATGTGTGACTACGATAACGCCAAATGAAGTTGCATAGACAATATGTGGACTTTTTGCATCTCATTGTTACTAGCCAGTTATCGAATGGAGTCTCTTATGATGAACATTGCACACTAGCTCGAATAAGTCTCGTTTGATATTGGTGTCAATGTCTTGTGTGATGAGCTTTCCATGAACATTGTGTGTGGTGACACCTAGAATTTGCCCCGTTGGTCCGGTTGACTAAGTGATGCAAGCTCTTGAAATGATCTTACAATACAATTTTGATGAGTGAAACAACTTGACAATATACCTCTTTTTGTGGCCAACCTTGTGAGATGTGTGAACCTTGCTTGAACCCCTTTGAGCCTTATCCTTTTCTTGGAAGTAACTTGAGCAATTGTGACCCCTCTTTATCCATTTACCCATAATCCTCATGAAGTATGGTTTATTTGAATATCCTAAGGCCTAAGTTGGGGGTGTGGTGAAAGAGAAGGTAAATCAAGAAGTGTGAAAAATTCCCCCTTTGGGCAATGTTTTGAAAAAAAAGATGGAGCCCCTCCTTATAAAAAAAAGAGAAGAAAAAAAAAGAAAACGAATGAAAAAATTGTGAAATAAGTGATGAAAATTGCAAAAAGAAATGGGGTATGCGGTAGTCCATGTGAAAGTGAATAATGGAGTGAATTGTGAACATGATCAAAATGTTGAAGAAAGGGAAGAAAATGATTTTCAGACCACATTTCATGAGGGTAGCAACCATTGAGCCTAAATGACCATACATTTACACTCAACCCCGTTACAAGCCTTGAAAAGACCTTTTTGATCTTGAGTAAGCTGAAACTAATGTTGATTGGAAAATAAGGGCAAACCTATATGTGAAGTCATACATGTGTTCATCTTTGTGAGTGTGAGAGTCGTTTGTGATTCTGGAGCTATAAATTATTGAAAAATTGTGTGTGAGTATGGAATCACCTTTGCTATGAGGGCATTTGAGTACCTTTGTTGAGCTTGAACTTGCATCTGAAGCAAGTATTGTGAACTTGAACATCTTTGATAGTGGTAAGTCACAACTTGAATCTTTTAGTGCACAATTGATCCTTGCATGAGTAAGTTGAGTCTTGTTGTGTGCATTCATGATTGAATCTTATGCAGCATTGTTTGAGATCATCCTTTTTGAACTGCTGAACATGAGTTTTACTTGAGGACAAGAAAAAGTTTAAGTTGGGGTGTTGATAAATATCACGACCCGAGAGCACCCCCTAGTCGTAACACGGCGTACTCGACCCCAAAGGGGTCTAATACAAGCCTCTTAGCATTCATAACATTTGATACATAGAAATAGTGCGGAATTTAAAACTTTTCTTTAATAAATCCAACATCAAAAGACATTTCATAAAGCAATGGAAATACTAAGTCTCACATGGTCATCTAAGACAAACTTTAACAAGATAGGGTCACGTCCCTTACAATAGAATCTTAACAATAGTCTCAAAATAAGAAAGAACTAGAAACAATAAAAGTCTTTGTCCTCAACATATGAGGACATACCAAAAGAGGTCTTGAGAGAACTCTAATCCCAAGCTTCACTAGAGAATGAAATCACTTGCCAGAACCTACACTTGTACTAAAAATAAGAAAATATGGGTTAGCACACAAAAATGTACTAAGTATGATGACCATGCAAAAACATGCTTTAAAAGGGACATTTTGTTGAAAGTCATGTTTTATGCCATTTTAGATCAAACTTCATGAGTACAAGTATAAGAGGCATAATACAAGTCACAACCAACATACAAGACATTATCCACATAATAGACATGTTCAACAAATAAACCCATTACCTTTACCTTTTCACCTTCACCCCAAGAAACCCTCAAGTAACACTTTGTGCAATGTATGGATAGCGTCTCATACCACTACCCACACCTAACCATCACCCTAAGGTCACCAAAAGTGAACTCATCATTAATCATGCTTCATATTACAAGTAATCATGCTCAACTAGTACCAACGTACAACGCGTAAGAACATGAGTCAAGTAAGTCATCTCATCAGCTTAGGACCTATATCTTAAGTTACCCTAAGATACACCTAAGTTAGACATGAAGTGGCAGCCCATACTACCTCTTCATACACACCTAGGTGTTTCTCAAGGCTACAATAAATAAGAACCTTTACAATTCAACACAACATACTAAGTAACTCATTTCCTCAATATAAGCTTCTCATTCATCATTTCATTTAGACAATAAGTCAACCATCTTCATTAGATTCATTTAGGACACCTTCATGTATTTAGAGGACTTTCACACATTTAGTCCTTCGGAATTAGAGAACTCACTATAGCACCTTCAAATCCTACTTTTGCAATATATAGATAGCATCCCATATTAGTACCTATCAAGTAACTAAAGTGCACATCTCACATGATGGAAATAAGTGGTTAACCGACATAGACCATGCAAGCTAGACATAGAATCTGATGTACTGTCCCACATCGTAAGGGTTGATCTCCTTTCTGAAGGAAGACCGATAAATCTAGCTTAGGTGGATCCATTAGCTAGGACCTATGTGGGCACATATAGTTATGGGATATGAATGATGTTCATTGAGATCTGACCTAGCGTTGAGAGAACCTCCATCTAACCATATCCGCTCGGTGCTTAGCCTACATTCCCATAGAGTAGTTTCATTGCATTAGTGTACTAGAGAGGCCCACCAACATTAGGCCTACCGTCCCAAAGTACTTTACCAAGAAAGGGCCACCACCAATAGGCCTACCGTTTCAAGGTACTTTAAGGATAGCTCTTGACTTCCGTAGAGAGAGCTACCACCTTTAGGTCTACCATCTCTTAGTCCATTATTTCACACAAGAAGGAGGCCACCACTATTAGGTCTACCTCTTCAAGGTTTAACACCCACACAAGGAAAGGCCACCAAAATTAGGTCTACCAACCCAAGGTATTACATTCACATTAGCACCTAGACTCCTCATCAAATTCCACTAACATTAAGTCTACCAATCCAAGGTTTAGCCTAGAATACTTCATTAGACATTTATTGAAAGGCTACCAACATTAGGTCTACCAATTCTAGACATTCATTCATTCATTTATGAAAGGCTACCAACAATAGGTCTACCAATCTAAGACATTGAGACATTAAGTCAAGATACATTCATCATTCAAGAGGAGGATGCCTAAGCCTACCAAGTCAAGAGATCACATTCAATATAGTTTTCATTAGTAAAGAAGAGGGCAACTAAGCCTACCAATTCAAGAAATCACATTCATCATTATATAACACTTCACATTCCATCAGCTTCATTCATGAGTGTTAAGAGAGAATATACTATCAATCACAACACGCTCACATTCTATACAATAACATCAGTCCATCATTGAAATCACAAGTATATTATTCACATTATACATTCACAATTACAACATTATGATAATACTTCAATTCTTCACAATATGCCTTCAAGGCCATGATCACAATGTACATAGTAAGTAAACACCTCCACCTTTCAAGTGGATCAACAATTAAAGTACAATTCTACTTCAACAAACAATTAGGTCAAACTTTCCCTGTCAAGGCTATGATCACAAATCCTCAATTCACCAACAATTCAATATAATTAGACCTAGATAATGATACAAATCAACAATCTAAATCAATCTACACATAAATCCATTATCATTCATTCATAATCATCAAACCCACTTTATAAGTCACTACTTAAGAATTGAGAGAAATCATTGGTTCATAGAGTTTTTCATCTTAAATCATAAATTAAACATCAATATAATCCTATTTTATCATTTGAAAATGTTTGATGTAAGAACCCATGAGATTGAGTGAGACTTAGGGATTTTGTGTAACTTGAAAACCTTGAAAACTTCTTTGAAATTGACTCTAGGGTGAAAGCTAACCCTAGATAAAGGATAACCATACCTTATACTTGAATAATCCCACGGAATTGAAGAAGAAACACCTTGAAATCCCCAACCCTAGCTTTAACTTGACCTTGATCTCCAATGGAGTCTCTAGAGAGAACTTTTTAGGACAAAAGGGTTTTATTTGAGAGATGAAATCTAAATGGATGTTTTAATGTTTTAATACTCTTAAAATATGTTAATACACCTAAAATAATTGTCCCTGCACTTTAAAAGTCTTGGGGCACTTGGTCGTGTCACTTGACAGCAAGCAGGTGTGAACCACGAGCCCTAGACTCACGAACCGTACTGTTGGTCTGTGGTCTGGGTCTGTGGCTTGGTTTGGAGGGGCCTGACCTATGGAGGCCATCCACAGGGCGTGGATGGGCCTACGGGGTGTGGACCCCTTCTGTAGGTCACCCAATTTGGCCAACTTGATGGTTTCCTCGGGGTCTTGGGGTTTAGACTTAGGGTCCTCCTCAAGGACCCTTAGGGTGGTCCTTAGGGAGTCGCACCTTGACGTTCAACCCCTAAACACCTCAACCATGACTCGGGACAACATGAAACACCATCAGAACTCAAGACGAACACAAACAAACACACATCAAGCTCTAGTTTCACTAGTTTGTTTTTAGTGTCGTTACATTATCCCCACTTAGGAACATTCATCCTCGAATGACACTTAAAACACATTAAGGGTAACGACTCAAGACTAGCAGCCCACAATCATGCATGCAATATCAATAAAATACACATAACTAGGAGGAAACATCTATTCCACATCACAAAGGCTCAAGCAACTTCATGCAATTCAATAAAGTAGGTAAAACATCTACCAACTCACTATGAATCAAAGCTTCACATTTCTCATTACATTGGAGGAATTTCCTTCTCCAAATCACATCATGCTCATTACAACATCTTTAGGCACATTATGCAATTTCCTCATAAAAGCACATTATGCAATTCTTTCAAGAACACATTTGGCATGCTAAACAAGTTAACTCATGAAATATTTAAGCAACTCATAATAGATGCATATAAACATGAAGAACACAATTATGAAAACTCATTTTTGTCAATTAAACAAGAATTCAATTAGAACATGCATAACATAAGGAGACTATGGAAACTCAATATCACCCATGACTCCAAAGCATGCAACAAACTACTAGGAACTCTAGGTCTCAAGCTTGAATAAGAATAGAAGGAAAGAGATAAGGACATCAACACTCTCAACAACCTTACTATTCAACATACCATCTCCCACTTAGGAGAAAATCCAACTAAGGCTATCATGAAACAACAAAAGGAACTGTAACTTATTGGTACCATCATCCGAATTAGCTCCCTTGTCCTTGTTAGCTTGAAGCACATAGAAACAATTCTTCTTTGGAGCATCAAGATTTGGGCCATTAAGAGAAGCTTGTTTGGCCTCACTTCCTCTAGCCGTAAGAGTAGGACAATCTTTCACTTGGTGATCATTCTTCCCACAACCATAGCACCCACTAGTACCAGCTAGACACTTCCCATGATGCTTCTTTCCACAATTGTGACAAGTAGGTTAAGTAAATTGAGAACCACCAACTCTTTCTTGGGTAACCTTAGGATCACTTGAAGAATCTTGGTTAGGAGCTCTCTTCTTGAACCTAGGTTGACCTTGCTCATCGGATCTACCCCTCTTCAAATCCTTATTCACCCTCTTAAGCTTGGACTCCTCAATAGATTGAGCATACACAACAAGTCTAGAGATATTCATATCACCATAGAGCATCGTCGTACGACACTCTTCCTTAACTAGGTCGGATACACCGGTAACAAGCCTACTCATCTCATCTCTAGGGTTAGACACCAAGGATGGAGCATACTTAGACATTAGGGTAAACTTCAAGGAATACTCCTCAACACTCATGTTACCTTGCCTAAGGTTTATAAACTCCTCAACCTTACACTCCCTCTTCTCACGGGGAAAGTACTTACCAAGGAAAGCTCCCTTAAACTACTCTCATTCTATAGGACCTGCTTCAACCGGCCTATTGGCTTTCCATTGAGTGAACCACACTTGGGCCACACCTTTCAATTGGTAGGAAGCCAACTCCGCCTTATCCCTAGAAGTTACTCCCATAGCATCTACTATCTTATAAATTTCATCCAAGAATTCTTGGGGATCTTCTCCCGTTGTAGAGCCAAGAAAGATAGGAGGATTCATCCTCACAAAGTCTCTCAATCTTGAGGCCACGGTACCCTCATTAGCATTCACCCTAGTCCCCACATATCTATTCCTTTGAGCCGTCATGGCTCGGGCTAGGGTTAGAAAATCCGTCCTAATCTCCTCATTAGTCATGTCCGGGGGAACCACCGAAACTTCATTCTCTTAATTGCCTGGAGGAACTTGGTCACCTTGAAGACCTTGATCACCTTGGGGAGGAACTCCCTCATTCACCATGTCCTCTTCCACCCTTCTTGGGATAGCCCTTGTATTCATATCCTATAAACACAAGAGAAGGATTACAAAAAGGACACTTATAGAACTTCACTCTAAGGCACGGCCTCAAGAATATGAAAGAAGTGTAACTTCTAACGTCCTATAGCCTCTCGCTCATAGATGTGTCGCGACTCACACCGATGAACAAGACTCTACTAGACGTGGCTTGTGAGACCTTGATCCTAAAAACCATTTCCAAAATCTTATGCTTTGATACCAAGTTTGTCATGACTCGAAAGCATCCCCTAGTCATAACACAACGTACACAACCCCAAATGAGTCTAATACAAGCCTCTTAGCATTCATAACATTTGATACATAGAAATAGTGCGGAATTTAAAACTTTTCTTTAATAAAACCAACATCAAAAGACATTTCATAAAGCAACGGAAATACTAAGTCTCACATGGCCATCTTAGACACACTATAATAAGATAGGGTCATGGCCCTTTACAATCGAATCTTAAGAATAGTCTCAAAATAAGAAAGAACTAGAAACAATAAAAGTCTTTGTCCTCGATATATGAGACATACCAAAAGAGGTCTTGAGAGAACTCTAATCCCAAGCTTCACTAGAGAATGGAATAACTTGTCGGAACCTACACTTGTAGTAAAAATAAGAAAATATGGGTTAGAACACAAAAATGTACGAAATATGATGACCATGCAAAAACATGCTTTAAAAGGGACATTTGGTTGAAAGTCATGCTTTATGCCATTTTAGATCAAACTTCATGAGTACAGGTATAAGAGGCATAATACAATTCACAACCAACATACAAGACATTATCCACATAATAGACATGTTCAACAAATAAACCCATTACCTTCACCTTTTCACCTTTACCCCAAGCAACCCTCAAGTAACACTTTGTGCAATGTATGGATAGCGTCCCATACCACTACCCACACCTAACCATCACCCTAAGGTCACCAAAAGTGAACTCATCATTAATCATGCTTCATATTACAAGTAATCACGCTCAACTAGTACCAATGTACAACACGTAAGAACATGAGTCAAGTAAGTCATCTCATTATCTTAGGACCTATATCTTAAGTTACCCTAAGATACACCTAAGTAAGACATGAAGTGGCAGCCCATACTACCTCTTCATACACACCTAGGTGTTCCTCAAGGCTACAATAAATAAGAACCTTTACAATTCAACACAACATGCTAAGTAACTCATTTCCTCAATATAAACTTCTTATTCACCATTTCATTTAGAAAATAAGTCAACCATCTTAATTAGATTCATTTAGGACACCTTCATGCATTTAGAGGACTTTCACACATTTAGTCCTTCGGACTTAGAAAACTCACTATAGCACCGGCAAAGCCTACTCGTGCAATGTATAGATAGCATCGCATACTACTACCTACACTTTGTAGTACCTATCAAGTAACTAGAGTGCACATCTCACATGATGGGAATAAGCATTTAACCAACATAGACCATGCAAGCTAGACATAATCTGATGTACTATCCCACATCGTAAGGGTTGATCTCCTTGCCGAAGGAAGACCGGTTCATCTGGCTTAGGTAGATCCATTAGCTAGGACCTATGTGGGCACATAGTTATGGGATATAAAAGATGTTCATTAAGATCTGACCTAAGGTTGGGAGAACCTACATCTAAGCATATTCACTCGGTGCTTAGCCTACATTCCCATAGAGTAGTTTCATTGCATTAGTGTACTAGAGAGGGCCACCAACATTAGGCCTATTTCCCAAAGTACTTTCCGAAAAAGGGCCACCGACAATAGGCCTACCATTTCAAGGTACTTTAAGGATAGCTCTTGACTTCCTTAGAAAGAGCTACCACCTTTAGGTCTACCATCTCTTAGTCCATCATTTCACACAAGAAGGAGGCCACCACCATTATGTCTACCGCTTCAAGGTTTAACACACACAAGGAAAGGCCATCAACATTAGGTCTACCAACCCAAGGTGTTACATTCACATTAGAATCTAGACTCCTCATGAAAGGCCACTAACATTAAGTCTACCAATACAAGGTTTAGCCTAGAATACTTCATTAGACATTTATTGAAAGGCTACTAACATTAGGTCTACCAATTCTAGACATTTATTCATTTATTTATGAAAGGATACCAACAATAGGTCTACCAATCTAAGACATTGAGACATTAAGTCAAGATACATTCATCATTCAAGAGAAGAATGCCTAAGCCTACCAAGTCAAGAGATCACATTCAATATAGTTTTCATTAGTCAAGATGAGGGCACCTAAGCCTACCAATTCTAGATATCACATTAATCATTATAGAACACTTCACATTCCATCATTCATGAGTGTTAAGAGAGAATATACTATCAATCACAATACGCTCACATTCTATACAAGTTCATCATTCCATCATTGAAATCACAAGTATATTATGTACATTCTGTACATTATGATAATAATTCAATACCTCACAATATACCTTCAAGGTCATGATCACAATGTTCATAGTAAGTAAACACCTCCACCTTTCAAGTTTGTCAACAATTCAAGTACAACTCTACTTCAACAAGCAATTAGGTCAAACTTTCCCTTTCAAGGCTATGATCACAAATCCTCAATTCACTAACAATTCACCATAATTAGACCTAGATAATGATACAAATCAACAATCTAAATCAATATACACAAAAATCCATTATCATTCATTCATAATCATCAAACCCACTTTATAAGTCACAATTTAAGAATTGCGAGAAATCATGGGTTCATAGAGTTTTTCATCTTAACTCATCAATTAAACATCAATATAATCCTAGTTTATCATTTTAAACGTTTGATGCAAGAACCCATGAGATTGAGTGAAACTTAGGGTTTGTGTGTAACTTGAAAACCATGAAAACTTCTTTGAAATTGAATCTAGGGTGAAAGCTAACCCTTGACCTTGATCTCCAATGCAGTCTCTAGAGAGAACTTTTTAGGAGAGAAGGGTTTTATTTGAGAGATGAAATCTAAATGGGTGTTTTAATGTTTTAATACTCTTAAAATATGTTAATACACCTAAAATAATTGTCCATGCACTTTAAAAGACTTGGGGTGAATTTACCAATTCACCCCTCACTTGGCCGTGTCACTTGACAGCAAGCAGGTATGAACCACGAGACCTAGACTCACGGATCGTGAGTCCATTCACGGACCGTACGGTTGGTTCGTGGTCTAGGTCTGTGGCTTGTTTTGGAGGGGCCTGACCTACGGAGACCATCCAAGGGGCGTGGACCCCTTCCGTAGGTCACCCAATTTGGCCAACTTGATTGTTTCCTTGGGATATTAGGGTTTAAACTTAGGTTCCTCCTCAAGGACCCTTAGGGTCGTCCTTGGGGAGTTGTACCTTGACGTTCAACTCCTAAACACCTCAACCATGACTCGGGACAACATGAGACACCATCAAAACTCAAGACGAACACAAGCGAACACACATCAAGCTCTAGTTTCACTAGGTTGTTTTTAGGGTCGTTACAATGAATCCTAGATTTGGACTCATTTAGGGATTTGTTTATATAGATTTAGTGTCCTCAAATGCTTAATTTGTGTCAATAACTGATGTTAAATCCTTGATTTCCAGGTATATGGATTGAGGAACAAAGCAAGGACACTAACAGGCAAAAAGGAACAAAATAGGCTGAAGAAATGAACAAGGGAGAGCCTGAGGATCACCAACAGCACTCGGCATGTCGCCGAGTGATCATCTTACCGCCTAGTGATCATCTTACCGCCTAAAGTTCCAGTGTGCCAAGCCCTGAATGAAAGAACCAAGTCGGCAATAAAAAGGAGCAGTCGACGGATCACCGAGTGATCATCTTACCGCCTAAAGTTCCAGTGTGCCAAGCCCTGAATGAAAGAACCAAGTTGGCGATAAAAAGGAGCAGTCGGTGGATCACCGAGTGGTTCCGCGAAGCCAAGATAGATCGTCCAAAATTACAAACCTTGAGGATGTTGAATTCCATGGCGAAAGGGCGATGGAAGAGACCAAAGGGCGGCTCTCCGAGTGGTTCAGCGAGCCCGACTTACTTCACCAAATGGGCTTTCGTAGCTTATTTTTGGCGACTATAAATATGTTTTTGAAAATTTAGTGTAGTATCATTTTGACATTGGAAACAATTTCTATCATTTGGAGACAGTTTTCTCTAGAGATTTCTTTAGCTTTGAAGGATTAAAGAAATTCACTTTTGATAAATTGTAAGTGGGTCTTTGAGATTCATCATATTAGAGCATTGTAAAGATGAAATCACTCTTACCTAGTTGATGGATAATCAATTTGGTAACTACTTTTACCTTTTTATAATGTCTAGCTAAAATCCCAATTTTTGGGGTGTGATCATGTGATTTTGGGCTAACTTAGCTTTGGGTATTGCTAATTGTTAGTTTAAATGCTATTTAAAAGTGAGATCATTAATTGTGGTTTAATTTAAGGATTGTAGTTGCATAAATGCAGTTCTATGTTTGTGTTCTTGGCTTCCTCGAGAGAGAGAGGGATTTTAGAACTAAGGTTTTTGATTGATGGTTTGTGGGTATTGGGTTGATCTGGGTTTAGCTAGAGAGAGTAAATCCTAAATCCAATCCCACACATTTAGCTCGAGAGAGTGAATGGATTAAGGTGTGGGCTGCTCTTAATTTGCATGTTTGTTGATGTTTGAGAGATATCACTTGATTCGGGGTAATTGTTCAAGATAAAATTACCTCCCTTGTGGTCTAGCCTACTCACTAATATCTAGATATTTAATAATAGTCGCAACTACCCATATGTCTATATTTGCCTATAATCGATCACATCCCAAGAATCCGTCTCATTATTGTTAATTCCTAGTGTTTGTGACTGTTTATAGTTGATAACTAAAGTCAAAACCCCTATCTGACATTCATATGGCTGATTTGACCACATTCATACTTCTTGATTGAATTTGAGACACGTACCGCTCCATGTGGGATTCGACCCCAACTCATTTAATTGGGTTTTATACTGATTAACAATCGTTGAACACCTAGAATTGGATGAGGTGTGCTTGAAACATTTTAAATAAATGGGGACGTTTTCACCGATCATAAAAGTCTACAATATGTGTTTAGTCAAAAGGACTTGAATCTTCTTCAAAGAAGGTGGTAAGAATTATTAAAGGATTATGACATGAGTGTCCTTTATCACCCCGGTAAAGCCTGGTAGCATATGCTCTTAGCCGGTTGTCGATAGGTAGTGTGGCTCATGTAGAGGATGAAAAGAGAGTTGGTCCGTGATGTGCATAGGTTGGTCCAACTAGGTGTTTAACTAGTGGATTCCACAAAGGGTGGTTTCATGGTCCATAATGGTTTCGAATCGCCTTTTTGATGGATCTGAAGTCTAAGCAAGGTCTTGATCCTATGTTAGTTGAATCTAAATAGGCGGTTCTTAAGAAGTCTGTTGAGGCTTTCTCCCAATAAGGAGATGGGGTGCTTAGGTATTAAGGTCGGTTATGTGTTCCGAGTGTTGATGGTTTGAGAGAACAAATTTTAGAGAAAGCTCATAGTTCACGGTATTCAATTTACTAGGGAGCCACCAACATGTGTCGTGATCTACGGGAGGTCTATTAGTGGAATGGGATGAAGAAAGATATTGCGTGATTTGTGGCCAAATGTCCTAATTGTCAACAAGTTAAGGTTGAGCATCAAAGGTCGGGAGGCTTATCCCAAGATATAGGTTTTCCCACTTGGAAGTGGGAAGATGTAAACATGGACTTTATTGTCGGTTTGCCTCGCACCAGGAGACAACATGATTCTATTTGGGTCATTATAAATCGGATGATAAAATCCGCTCACTTTCTTCCCGTCAAGGTTTCTTTTTCGGTGGAAGACTATGCTAAGTTGTATATAAGTGAAATGGTAAAATTGCATGGAGTTCCTATGTCTATTATTTCCGATAAGGGTACTCAATTTACTTCTCACTTTTGGAAGTCATTCCACAAAAGGTCTTGGCACTTAGGTTAAGCTTAGCACGGCTTTTCATCCCCAAATTGATGGGCAAGTGGAGCGTACCATCCAAACATTGGAAGATATGTTAAGGGCATGTGTAATAGACTTCAAGGGTAATTGGGATGACCACTTACCATTAATAGAGTTTGCCTACAATAATAGCTATCACTCAAGTACCGGTATGGCTCCCTTTGAAGACTTGTATGGTAGGAGATGTAGGTCTCTGGTTGGGTGGCTTGAGGTGGTGAAACTGTTCTAATGTGTCCCGAATTGGTTTATGAGGACATTGAGAAGGTCTGACTCATTAGAGAGAGGTTGAGGACGGCTCAAAGTAGACAAAAGTTTTATGCCGATGTGAGAAGAAGGGATCTAGAATTTGAGGTTAACGATTGGGTCTATTTGAAAATCTGGCCCATAAAGGGTGTGATGAGATTTGGCAAGAAATGGAAACCTAGTCCCCGATATGTGGGCCCATACCAAATTTTGAGGCATATTGGGAAAGTTGCCTATGAGTTGGATTTGCCAAATGAGTTGGCTCCAGTTCATCTGGTATTTCATGTTTATATGCTTAAGAAGTGTATTGGAGATCCGACATCCATAATTCCCCTAGAAGGGTTGGGAGTTGACGAAAGTCTTTCATATGAAGAGGTTCCAATAGAGATCCTAGACTGGCAAGTCAAGAGATTGAGAAACAAGGAAATAGCTTTCGTGAAGGTTTTATGGAGGGATCACTTAGTTGAGGGTGCTACTTGGGAGACCGAGGCCGATATGAAGTCCCGATATCTTCATCTCTTTCCTTCTACTCCTATTCAAGCTTCGGGTAAGTAGTTCCTATTGAGTTTTCTTGTTTTGGGAGTCATGTGTGTTATATGTGTTTTTCCATGATTTCCTTATGTTATGTATGTTCTTGAGAAATTCATGTTTAGTAAGAAAGTGAGTTTTTATGATTAATTTTTCTCATGTTGTTGTGTATTGAGTAAGAGTTGCCTATATGCTTTATGAGAGGAATTGTTAAACAAGCTTAGTTTTGCTTTTTGGAAGTATATTGCATAAATGATCTTTGAGGTTGTGATGAGCATGCTTTTAGTTTGGAGAAGGTAGTTCCACCCTTGAATATGAGAAATGTTGAGTTTTCATGCATAATGGGTTGTTATATGTAGTTTCTACTTCCTTGTGATACATTGATTATGTTTAACTTGGAGTTGATGTTTCATCCTTTGAATTGTGCATTATTTTGATGTTGCATGCATGATGTGCTGCTAGTCTTGAGTCTTTACTTTCGTAAGGTGTCTAGATCGTCATTCGAGGATAAATGATCCCAAGGGGGAGATATTGTAACACCTCAGAATTTAGTAGGCTAAACTAGAGCATAACGTGAGGGTTAGAGTCATAGACATAACTCCCTGTACTTAAAATAGAGGGTTTCGTGTTAGAACGTCAAGGTACCACCCCTCAAGGACCAACCATGGGCCCTTGAGGATGACCCCTAGAAACTACCTGACAGTGACCAACGGCAGGACCACGCACCGTTGGTGGGTCCACGGTCCGTGGGTGGGGGAGTCATGCTTCAAGACCCAGGTTGCCCACTCCCAATAACCAACTACGCTTGACCAGGTGATTAGGTTACTTGAATTATATTAATATCCATGTCTAATGTAGTAAATTCTAGATGTATTGATTTGATATGAGCTTTGACCCTTGAAAGCGCAAAATATGATATCATGCATGTTTATGAAGTTTATGTATATGTTTTAAGAACACTTTGAGAGTGAAGTCTATGATCATGATGTAGTTGTTGTCTTGTTGAAAGGGTATTCTCATATACACACTTATCCATGAATATGATATGATGTGAAAGGTTTTCTCACAATATGAAGATTCTAAGGTTGAAATACTTTCTCACCTATTGAATCTATATGTAGATGGACGGTGAAAGGTTATTCTCACGCATGATCTAATGAGCTATCTTAATGAATCAAGTTATGACTTAATATGTACTCCGTGGGAATTAATGCTTAGCACCGAGTGGATATTGAATATGAGATGGAATCTTGTACACTAGTTGAGTTCGGCTTCCCAATGGGACCTTTTACACTAGTTGAGTCTGGGTTCCCAAAGTATGTCTCATGACATGGATACCTTTTACACTAGTTGAGTTTGGGATTCTAGAAGCAATCTCCTTGTCCCATAAACGATGTGCCCCCATAGGTTATTTAGCTAGTGGATCCACCTAAGCTAAGAGTATAGTTCTACCTTAGGCAAGTAGGACACCCCTGTTCGGTGTGGATAACACCGAGGGTCCATGTATAGCTCACATGGTCTCATGTCGGTTAAGGCTTATTCCCATAACAACAAGAACAAGAATATGAATTATGAACTATGGTTACTCAAGAAGCTTTTATATGAGTTTTAAAGGTCTAAAAGGTGATGAATATGAATAATGGCCTAAAGAGGTTTACTTAGCATGGTGAGATTTATGGGGTCTTATTCATGCATTGCACAAGTATGCTTTGAGGGTATTTATGACGTGTTTCTCTTATGTTATGATGATCTAAGTATTGACTATGTTTATTACTTATGCTTTTCCACTATCTCTATGATGATGTTTAAACTTGGTAAATAGCATGCTTTCAAATAAAATGTCCCTTTTTAGCATGTTTTTAATGTTCTATGCATGGCTATCATACTTAGTTAATTTTTGTACTAACGCCTAGTTTTCCTATATTTTCCCCAAGTGTAGGGTTCGGTTCTCGAGGTGATCATTCTAGTGGCTAGTGCTTGGACTTGACTATCTTCCAAGCTTGTTGGTGAGTCCTCATGGTTCGAAGACGGCTTTTCTCATGATGTAGTTTCCTTTATTGTATTTCCCTTTTTGGACATGTTGTTTGGGCTTGGCCCTATTTCATTCAAATATTGTAATAGATGGCTATGTTGAGACTTAGTGTCTAGACTTCCACTTTCGTTTATGAAACTTTTAGACTTGAAATGTGTTTTTAATTACTTATGTTATGAGGACTAAGTGCCTTGTATGGAGTCCTTCAGGGTTCTATACGCCATGTTACATCTAAGGGGTACCCTTGGGTCTTGACAAAGTTAAAGGGTTCTTTTCTGAAGGGACAGTCGTAGATAACCATGTAACCACCCTTTTTTAAATGCATACTATTTGTCGTTTGGCAGAATTCAATGCCATGAGATGCAACAGTTATAATTTACAAAAATTTAAACAAGTTAAAATTATATAATATAGCCAAATAAATCAATCTTCAGGTTACAACCCATTCAAACTCCCCGGTAGAGTCATCATTCTATTTTCAATCTATAGGTATTTTTATTTTGAAAAAGAGTCGTCACTTAATTCTTAAATGAAAATCAAGAACTTTAACTTCAAAAGATTCAAAATAGAAAATTAATTGAAATTACCAAAAGGGGTTCAGGGTTCACATGTACACTTCAAGAAAGTGTTAGGCACTTGAAGTGTATGTAACGCGCGGCTATCCGATAATTTAAAACATTTGGCTAACTTGAGAAAGTAGGCATGCTTAATTAATTTAAGAAAATAATCAACTTTTTACATTTAAAACAATTTAAGGGAAAGGTAATATTATCTAAAAAAGTTATTACTAAGTAAATAATTTTCAAGATATTTTTAGAAGTCAAGTAGGAAGACAAGTATACTTATTAATTTTTTAAGATAAGGTATTATAAATAACTAACTCAAAATGGCTATCTTTTGGGAATTATGAATTAGGGAACCTTAAAATTAATTGACAAATAAGCACATAGTGACAATTAAACAAATATGGATATAATAAAGAGAGAGATTTAAGGCCCAAGTTTGATTTTGTCTGCATGCGCCAACACTTTGGCCTAATTATAATTTTGGGCTTCTTAGCCCACTTCAACCTTTCCTAAAACTAACAAATATAATTCCAAAAATAGATGGTCTTTGGCCCATTAGTCTTCAAAAAGATGCTTGAATTTTCTTGAGGCTTCTGAGCCCATTTTTGTTGGCTTTATACATCATATACAATTGTTATATATCATTGCATATTCTTGTATATCAGCAACTGAATCATGTTATTTCACTCATATAGGACTGTTGCACTAAAGCTTGGGCTTTTGGATCATTTCTGATGTATATCAGCTATATCACAGTCAATTGCTATTGTATATTGACTGATTCACACTGTACATTAGTGTAATCGAGGCTCCCAGGACCTGTAATTTTGTTTCTAAGACCGCATTTCTGCTTCCCTTGCTTGAACACAGGCAAGGATGACTCAAGAAATAATGTTATAGACCCTTTTGTGTCCTATCGAGAATGAGAATGGGAAAACAGTTAAGTCAAAATGAAGCTCCATCATCTCTTCTGGAGAAACGACCTGGGACAAACGAGATGAAGATGCTTTCCACGCAGCATAAAACTTTAACAATTCCGATGAATCCTCGTAACCCACAAACAAGAAAAGAAAAATGTATACTAAGTGTATATCTCTTGTGACTCAGTGTAATTTTGTTTCTCCTCTTATAAAATTTGTGTTTCTCTTCTATCTTTTTCCTATATTTTTTTCAACCCTCAACAATATAGAAGATGGTGGTTTATATAGAGGGATATTAGGGTTTGGAAATGTGGGGAAACCGCTGGAGATTCGTCTAAGGATTGGCCTTTTTCAATTTTGAAATTTAAAATCCCCTTGTTGGATAAGGGAAGGATTGATTCTTGTACCAATTTCAACCAATTCCCAACGGATAAACAATGAAAGCCGCCCGATTCTTGGCAAGGACGAACCAGCAACATGCGATTGTGACACATGGTTGCGAAGGATGAGGCTACATCTGCTGGAATTTTATGAACACGTACGGGGGAATATTGGGAAGGTGACACACAGCGTTGTGAACTGTCGTGTATCTCCATTTTGACGTTGTGACTTCACTATAAATTGAAATCTTCTAAAATTGCCCTCTATGTATCCGTTGTTGTTGTCGCGTAGATGCTGATGAAGGTTGAAAGGGAACGTCGATGTGTTGGTCTTGTCATTTGCTGCATTGGGGTTATTTGGAAAAGAAAAATGGAGTGGAGTGGGTATTTGGTGTTGAATTGGGTCAGCTGGAAAGAATTATAATGCTGGAAAGATTCGAATGGGCTGCATCAATTTGGGCATAAAAGGCCCAAAATTGCCTTATAAGAGCTGAAGTTAATGAAAGGAAGGAGTGGTTAAAATTGTAATTACACAATATCCAAATGGGTTGCAATTATAACAAATTGAACTCCCAAACGTAGCCAAATTGATCAAATTTAGTAAACTAGGCTAAGAACTAAATAAGATGAATTAACATGATTAATTAATGACCTTCTTAATCATAACAAAATAAATAATTAACTTAATTATAAATTAATTAATCCAAAAATATAAACTATAACTAATTTAACAAAATATTTAAATAAAATGTAAAATCTTTTGAGATGATTTTTGAATGTTTATAAAATATACTAATTATATAAAAATTATATTAAAAAAATTATTTATTATTCAAAATTATAAAAATGACAAAAAATTGATTAAAAATAACTAAAAACTATTTTGAACTTTAAAAACACTAATTATATCAAATCGTTCGCAATTTAAGACGCTCGATGATTAATTCATATGGTGAAGGGTTAAAATTGGGTTTCAACAATAAGTATAGAGATTGTCCATTGCTTGTTGCTAAGGGAAGGGATAGTAGGAAAGCTTATCCTAGTGGTTCCGGTTCAGGTGCTCCAAAGCAAAAAAAGATTATATGCTCTTGAGAGTCGACAAGATCACGAGGGTTCACCAAATGTTGTTACGGGTATGTTGAAAGTCTTCCACCTTGATGTTTATGACTTATTTGATCCGGGTGCTACATAATCATTTGTTACCCCTTATGTGGCCATGAAATTTTATACTGATCCTGAAATCTTTTCCAATTCCTTTAATGTCACTACTCTTGTTGGTGATTCTATTATTGCTAAGAGAGTCTATAGAAATCATATTGTCTCCTTATCCCATAGAGTCACTCATATTGATATCGTTGAGCTTGGTATGCTGGATTTTGATGTAATCTTTGTTATGGATTGGATCCATTTATGTTATGCTTCTGTTGATTGTAGAACCGTGTTGTTACAATTCAATTTCTGAATGAACCTATCTTAGAATGGAAAAGGGGGAATTCTATGCCTAAGGTCAGTTTGTTTCTTATCTAAAAGCTAGAAAAATGATTTCTAAGGGTTACATATATCATCTAGTTCTTATTAGGGATATAGATTCCAAAACCCTACTCTATAGTAAGTTTCAATTGTAAATGATTTTCAAAAAATGTTTCTCGATGATCTTCCCAATATTCCTCTAGAAAGGAAAATAGACTTTGGTATTGACCTTCTTCAAGATATGCAGCATCTATCTATTCCTCCTTATCGTATAACCCCGACAGAACTTATGTAATTAGAGGATCAGTTGAAAGATTTGTAGGATAAGGGTTTTATTAAACCGACTATTCTCACCATGGGGTGCTCCACTGTTGTTTCAAAAAAAGGATGGTTCCGTCTAAATGTGCATTGACTATTGGCAGTTGAATAAGATTACCATAAAGAATAAGTATCCTATTCCAGCAATAGATGATTTGTTTGACCAACTCCAAGAAGCGAGTTACTTTTCTAAGATTGACCTTCGGTTGTTGATAAGTGGTAGATTTACACTCATTTGAAGCCTATTTAGTTCAACAATTAGTGTCCTCAATTCCCAATTATGTTATATTCTAATGATATATTAATGATTTGCAGCTATGAAGGTTAAGGGACAGGGCAAGGATGAATGTTTGAAAGAATGGCCAAAAACATGAAAACAAGTGTAAACACCACATTGTTGATCGCCTAACAGGAAGGGCAGATCTTCGAATGGGCATGACCTCGCCTAAATCAACAATGCTCAACACTTGAATTAATAGAGGCAGGTCAACGAACTCAAAGAGAAACGGCGACGCCGAATGTAAAAGGTTAACTTGTTGACCATTGCTGAAGCTAACAGTACTTAGAGAAAAATTGATGGCTTCAAAGGTGAACAAAGGTGGTACTAGGTGATCCACCAAATGTAAAAGGGAGACTCAAACGAGCTCTCCGACTGAGGTAGGTTCATACCCCTAAAGTCTAAAGTAAGAGAAAGTCAAGCTAAGGAGCAATTGGCGATCCGTTGAATGTGCTCGGTGAGCCCGACTAACATCACCGAATGGGTCACGCATTGAGTTTTGGGCCAAAATTTGGAAAATTATAAATAGCCCAAAGGAGAGAGAAAGAAGGGCACAAAAATTACTAGAGAGTTTGAACCTTTAGAGAGAGAAACACATTACTTAATGAAGAATACTTTTAGTTTTGGAGTTTGCAAACTTTGCTCTTGAAATTGACAATTTTAAGTTGAAATCAAAGTGGGTATTGTTTGTAATTGGTTCATTTCATGTTGCATATGGCTACTTTTATGCAAGGTATAATTTCTTTACACTTTGTGATGGGTGGCTAAAACCCCAAAGACTAGGGGTGCAATTATAGGGTTGGGTGTTGATTTAATGTAGTGGTATTGTGTTATGCTCTGTTTTGTTGATGTTCATCCATGGATTTGGGCTTATCAATATGGGGTTAATTTATGGGTTAAGGTTCCAAACATAATTCTTATTTATGCTCGAAAGAGATTGATTGGAGTAGGTAATAAATTACTTTGATACTTGCAATTTAGGTTTGATGTGTGTAATTTTCTTGAAAATAAAGATTATGGATCGGATCTATTTACCCTATTTCTGCATCAAAAGAGAGAATAGTGTAAGGTATTTGGTTGTTTAGTTATGCACATAGATGAGACCGAAAAGAGATTCTATGAACTGATGCTATGAGTTCGAAAGAAGATTAATGTCATTGAAGATGACTCAACCTATCCAAGAATGTCTAGAACTATATAGAAACACAATTAACCTACGTGATATCGATTTCTAATCCCTACATCCCTACATTAGTTGTTACTTATTTGAATTTCTGAAATCTTAGTTTAGTTCTAACTATTGATAACAAAAAAAAATTCGTAAATTTGGTGGAATCAGCCACCCAAATGTTCTTATTTCTACAAATGAATTGATTCACATTCCAAATATCTTGATAGAATTATCTATGCTATATAATTCTCCGCCCGACTCTTAATTGGGTATTTGTATTGACTATGACCGCTTACTCATTGGATTTATTTTAGAGAGTAGTTTGAGAATTATCAAAAAAAAAATGATAATGGTCAAATTATCCTTAAAAAAAGTTCGAAGATTAAGCGGTCGTCGTCAATAAAAATATCCAACTAAGAGTCGGGATCAAACCCCATAAAGAACAATTTGTTGGTGATTGGAAAGATAAAGAATGAATAGTTACAAGATTGAATCTAAACTCAACACTTTACAAAGCCTATCAAATATAAGGTAATTTTGGTAACTAAACAAAGGTTTTAGGTTAAGACAAAATCAAGCAATGGTTATATTGGAATTGCGAAAATTTAGAATTCAATAAACGCTCAATGATCCATTTAAATTGAACACATGCTCATTCAATCATAAATAGGCTAAATAGTCATAAATCAACCATAATCTCCTTTCGGCCTCAAAGGGTTATATTACGATATCTCTTTTTGGTTTCAATCGTGTCAACAACAAAGCAATCCAAGACCTTAAACTAAACCTCTATTTCTAGAAAGTTTATCATTCAACAAAGTAGACCTAAATTATCTCCTTTTGATCTCAAATTTAGGACTTTATAACGCTCAAATCACCCTTCAAAACCAATCAAAAGAGTGAGCGATCGTCGTCAATAAAAATACGCAACTAAGAGTCGTGGTCGAATCTCTTAGAAAACAATTTTTCAGTAATTGAAAAGATAAATGCTAACTAGATACTAGTTTGAATCTAAATATACAAGGTACAAAATTATCAAACATTTTATCTAACTCACTTTTAACAGGGGTCAAGACGATATCAAGCAAGGGATGTAAGGGAATTTGAAGAATGTTGAAATGTAGGAATAGCTAAGGGAACATGATACTGAGAGTGAATTACACATGAGTAAACTGAGTGACTTGAAAGAAACTATTACCTCAAGATGAAACTGAATCAGAGGAGAATAAGTGAGGGTACTTGGCCATCATGGCTGCTTCGGCTTCCCGAGTAGCTCCTTTTACAGACTAATTCCCCCACAAAACCTTTACTGAAGCAGGTTCCTTATTTCTTAACCTATGAACTTCACAACCAAGAATCTCAACTGGAACCTCCTCATAGGTGAGGCTATCATTCACAGCCACACTCTCAAAAGGTATTTTCAATGGAGGATCACCCACACACTTCTTCAAGGAGGAAATGTGAGAGACTGGATGAACCGCTGCTAGTTCTGCTGGCAATTCTAACTCATAAGACACATTACCAACCATATTCAAGATTATGTAAGGACCTACATACATGGGACTGAGATTCCCTTTTCTTGTCAAATCTCATCACCCCCTTCATTAATGACACCTTCAAGAAAACCCAAGCACTGATTTCAAACTCTAAGTCCCTTCTCCTCATATCTGCATAGGACTTCTGACGACTCTGAGTTGTCTTTAGTCTATCTTTGATGAGCTGAACCTTCTCCATAGCCTCATGAACCAAATTTGGCCCAATCAAGGTTGTTTCACCTACTTCAAACCAACCAATTGGAGACCTAAATCTACGTCCATACAGTGCCTCATAAGGGGCCATCTGAATACTGGAATGGGAGTTTTTATTATAGGTGAACTCTATGAGAGGTAGGTGATCATCCCAACTATCTTTGAAATCGATCGCGCAAGCTCTCAAGATGTACTCTAAGGTGTGAATGGTACGCTCCGATTGATCATCCATTTGCGGATGAAATGTTGTACTGAAATTTACCTGGGTACCAAGACCTTTCTAAAACGATCTCCAGAAATAAGAGTTAAACTGAGGAATTTTATCTGAGATGATAGAAAATGTAACCCTATGCAACCTGACTATCTCGCTAATGTAAAGTTTGGCATAATTCTCCATTGAATCTATAGTCTTGAAAGCCAAGAAGTGAGCTGACTTAGTGACTCTGTCCACTATCACCAAAATAGAGGCATGTCATGTGCAAGTACTAGGAAAACCTGCAATGAAATCCATGTTGACCACTTCCAACTTCCAAGCATGGATGCTAATCTCTTAAGTCACAGCTCTTAGTTTCTGATGTTCTACTTTAACTTGCTGACAGTTGGGACACTTAGCCAAAAAATCTGTGATATCCCTCTTTATGTCGTTTTACCAATAGACTTGCCGTAGATCACGGTTCATCTTAGTGGTACCTGGATGAATAGAGAATCTGGAATTATTGGCTTTTGTAAGGATTAGTTTCCTCAACTCTCCCACCTTAGGGACACATAAGTGACCCTGGTAACGAAGCACACCATTTCCCCCTAGGAAGAAAACCTCAACTCTCTGCTGATGAACTGCACCTTTCAACTGAAACAATATAGGATCACTATCCTGTATCTCCTTAACCTCTGGTACCAATGAGGACTCTGATCCATTCTAGACTATCACACCACCATCTGACGTGTCCGTAAGGAAAACTCCTAAGCGAGCAAGTCGGTGAACATCTTTGGCTAATTCTATCTTCTCTTCCTCAACATGTGTCACACTACCCGTGGATAGTTAACTATGGGCATCATCAACTACATTGTCCTTACCCGGATGGTAGAGCACATTTATGTCATAGTCCTTGAGGAATTCAAGTTATCTCCTCTGTCAAAGATTTAACTCCTTCTGGGTGACCACATACTGGAGGCTCTTATGATTTGTGAAAACATCAACATGAACACCATACAAGTAGTGTCTCCAAATATTTAGGGTAAACACTACGGTTGCAAGCTCGAGGTCATGAGTCGGGTAGTTATTCTTTGGACCTTAAGCAGTCTAGAAGTATAAGTTATGACCTTACCCTGTTGCATCAACACACAATCTAGGCCGACCCTAGAAGAATCACAATAAACCACATAACCGGCTAAACCCATTGGTAGAGTCAAGACCATAGTTGTAGTCAACCTGATCTTTAGTTCCAATAAGTGTTTCTCACACTCATCTGACCACTGAAACTTGACCTTTTTCTGAGTTAGCTTGGTCAATGGGTCAGTTATTGATGAAAATCATTCAACAAACCTCATGTAGTAATCGGCAAAACCCAAGAAAGTTTTGATATAAGTCAGAGAAGTGGGTCTAGGACAGTGTTGTACTGCCTTAATTTTTTGAGAATCCACTTGAATCCCTTCGTTGGATGCCATATGACCAAGGGAAGCGACCGACTGTAACCAAAATTCACATGTTCTGAACTTAGAGAATAGCTGGCGATCTTTGAAGGTTTGCAGAACAACTCTCAGACGAGTCGCATGTTCTTCCTCATTCCGAGTATAAATGAAGATATCATCAATAAAGACAATGACGAACAAATCCAAATATTGTTTGAACACCCTGTTCATTAATCCCATACAAGCTGCAGGATCATTTGTTAGTCCAAAAGACATAACTACAAATTCATAGTGATCATATCCAGTCCTGAAGTTGGTCGAACAAGTCATCAATCTTGGGATAAGATATTTATTCTTGATTATGACTTTGTTCAACTGACAATAGTCAATGCACATCCTGAGAGAATCATCTTTCTTACATATGAACAATAATGGAGCATCTCATAGAGATATGCTAGGACTAATGAAGCCCTTATCTAGAAGGTCTTTCAACTATTCTTTCAATTTCTTAAGCTCAGCTGGAGCTATTTTGTAAGGAGGAATCGAAATGGGGTGGGTATCTAGAAGGAGATCTATTTTGAAGTCAATTTCCCTTTCAGGAGGGACTCCGAGAAGATACTATGGAAACACTTTTGGAAACTCATCTACGACTGGGACTGACTTAAGAGTTGGGGTTTCGGAGTTTGAATCCTTTACCTGAATAAGATGATAGATATACCCTTTAGAAATTATTTTTCTGGCCTTAAGGTAGGAGATAAATTGACTTACAGACACTGATTGTGACTTTTTGACATCCTAGGACTCTTGAACCTGATGCTCTAATACCAAGTTTGTCACGCCCTCAGGCTAGCCCCTAGACGTAACATGGGACCTAGTATCACAAGTAACCCCAAGCTAACCCTAAATCTGGTATATCAAAAGCATTCTAAAATAACTCTAAGTAAGCGGAATCATAACTGAATAATGAATATAATCTAAAGGAATTCAACTGAGAATATCTGAAATAAATAAATGAGTTCAAAGTAAAAAAAAAATCCAAAATCAACTGACAACTAACTCTATGTCTAAAAGCTCTAATACTGATGAGTTGTTTGGACAAATCCCCAGCTAACTCTAAAATGTTCAAACTAACAACAATCAAAACTAAACTACAAAGCATAAAGAAATGTCCTTGGATGATGAGGAATTACCCCTGACTATCACTGATGTGGCATCGGTATGAGTTAATTATGCAGTTGAACCTAAAAACCTGAGCCTGCATCATAATAGGATGCAGGATAGTGCATGTGTCAGTACTTCGGATGTACTGAGAAGGAGGGATATGCAAAGCTTACTGAATATATAAACATGTTAAAAATATTGGCCAAGTATGTAAACTAAACGAAAATAAAGTACATAGGCCCAAGATACAATAATGCATAAAAACTAGAATCCAAGAGTAAACTAGAAGCATGCTTAAAAGCCTAAGAATAAATACAACTACGGGCCTGAAGTACCTTACTGAAGCTAATATTTTGGGAAAGTTATTAATCGACATAAACCACGTGAGCTAAACGTGGATTCCGATGTATACACCCTATCAAGAGGACCCAATATACCTTGCAAGGGTATAAAGGAATAATTGAGGCGGGATCAGTAAAACTGATGCCCAACATAAGGGACTTATAAACCTACGATGGTACGTAATTTTTGGACTTGAGGGTACAATAAACCTGTCACACCCAGAGCCTGCACCTTGGTCGAGATTGGCACTCGAGAACCATTGCTGGCTCCAAGCGAACCCTTGTCCTGGCTGACTTACTCAGTGGATAACTTAGACATAAGAAAGAGAATCCAAATACAAGATAACTCAACATGTCCCAAACTGAACTCATAATGTTTTAAAAATAAACATTTAACTTAGCCAAATTGGTAACTAAAATCTGAACATAAGCCAATAAAAAAATGATGACGAATGAACTAACATCTAACTAACTATCTATGAAGCCTCTAAAACAACTGAGATTAATGTCGGGACAGGCCCACGACATCCTAATGAACAAAAATGATAAAGTAATGAAAAAGGGGGATCCTCCGAAATGCAGGGAGGCTGACCAACAACTCTGAAACTCAACTTGATCAATGAGGCACTGGATGTTGATATTGGTTACATACGTCTGCATCTTAAGATGATGCAGGACAACTGGCATCAGTACATTGAATGTACGAGTATGCGAGTTGGAATGCTAAACACAACTTAAGCTTGAAAAGAATCTGAAAGGAACTGAAGAACTTACTTGGCTCAACGCAACTCAACAAAACTGAACTCATTTCAATATAAAGAAGTTTAAAAACAAGTGCAATATAAAGAAAAATTGTTTCAAACATGATGTCAACTCTGTGTGTATGCAGAGATACATATAACTCTGAGATTTAAGTAAAAATACAAATAAGTTGATGTATATAAAAATACAAAATATTGTTGTGGGAGTTTCTCTAACCGACAACCATCAATTAAGAGCTATAGTGATGATACAAGACTTTACCTCACGCTGCCAAGGACCATCCTATACCTTGCCGGGGGTATGGGACCTAAATCACTAAGTGGATCCACTAGTCTATGCTAAAAAGCACTAAAGGAATCATCTAAAAAGTATGACCCTTTTCTACCCATGGTGGCTACATGGTTTATGGGGGTTGTGGGTTCTCTGAACGCTCTCCCATATTGGTGCTCAATATTACTCCCAAAATATGATACTAGCTCTTTATGTTTAAAAACATATTTCTTTCTATGATTTGAGATAATTGCTCAAAAACTTAGCTCAGAGGCTATCTTGGAAATCAAAGTTTTCCCCTCTTGCTTAATTATGAAAGCATTTAATCTTTTCTGAAAACTAGCCCGAAGGCTCTTTGGAAATTGAGGTTTCCTTTCTTGTTTAAATGTGAAAACATTTTAAACTCTTTGGAAATACATAGTCCTCGTATACTTTTGAAGAAATGAACTTCAAGCTTTAATCTTTACTCTTTTACTCAACTTGAACTTTAAGTCTTAAAACAAAGTTAAAACATTTGGAAAAGACTTTTGGAAGACTCTAAAAACTTCTCTTGACTTTGCTCTTAACTGCTCTTGACTTGACTCTTAACTGGTCCTTGAATTGAATTATGGACTCAAGGATTGTGATTTGTGATTGGAAAGATCTCATGATGTTTAGGAATGATTTTAGATGGCTAAACATGAGAAAAGACCAAAAATGCATATTTGAGGGTGGGTCCGCAATGCGGAGACATATTTAATTTTTGGCTTCAAAAACAAATTTTGAGGCCGAACGGTCCGTGACCACTCCGCGACACGAAATGATTTTTCTCAGTTATGGGGAGTGGGTCCGCGACATGGAGGCATGTCCAGATTTCGACCGACGAAATTTCTTCTTCGTTTTCCAGATCTAAACACTCTAAACTCCATGGGTCCTTTCCCCAAACACTTAGAATTGATTAAATTTTCAAAGTCATCAGATACTACTCCAAATCAAACATAAAATCATGGATTCGGATCAAACAACTCCTCAATGATTTCAACAAATAAATAATTTAATAGAACTTCAACAAACCTATCAAGAACTCAATTTCTAAGCTATCAAGAACTTAAATTCACTTAAATAAATCATGATTGGCGCGTGGGTGAACTAACCCAATGCTATGTGATCTCACATACCTTGTAGGAATCACCCTTTGACGAAATCCACAATCAAACTTGAACGATCTTGACGAATCTTGCTTATTCTCCTCTTTTCTCCTCTTCTTTTCTCTTCTCTCATAACCCTAACTCTTTTTGGAAAAGCGTAAACTGGCTAAGAGCATTTTAGACCCCAATTAATTACCCAAAAACGAAATAAAATAATTGGGTAAGGAAAAGACCACTGCCCCTTTAAAATCCGGATTGGACATTTCCTTATTTGAACAGCCCAACTTCTAATGGGCATATCTCCCTCATACAAACTCGGAGGCGTTGGTAAGATTGTTTCAAGATTGTTCCTACGATATCTGGAAACACACCTAAATCATCCTGAGCTAGGAGTTATGATTGTTTGAAGTTGACCAAAAAAACTCAAACTTAACCAATCTTCCAAATTTTTATTATTTCCAAAAATCACTCTTTCTAATTCTAGCTCTTTCTAGTTCATTCAATTTGCGAGATGTTACAATATCTCCCCCTTGGAAACATTCATCCTCGAATGAGATTACTCTTAGTAGGCTAAGGGTGTAACATTAACATTCAGCTCAAACACCTAACAAGCAATGCAATTATAAACTGCTAATTTTATAAATAAAAGCCAAGAAAAGGATTAGTACCTTAATTTGGAACTTCTCCAGATTCGAAGATATGTGGATATCTCTTCTTCATATCTTCCTCATCTCCCCAAGTAGCTTCCTCAACAAACTGGTTCCTCCACAGAACTTTAACTGATACTACTTCCTTAGTCCTCAACTTGCGAACTTGCCGACTTAGAATCTGAACCGGAATGTCTTCATAAGATAATATATCCTTAATACAAGTACTTTCAGTTGGTATGATCAATGAAGGATCGCCCATGCACTTCTTCAACATGGAGATGTCGAACACCGGATGGACTGTTGCTAATTCTTGTGATAGCTCTAACTCATAAGCTGCATTGCCAATCCTCTTGGATATTCTGTAAGGCCAATATATCGGGGACTAAGCTTCCCCTTCTTACCAAATCTCATAACACCTTTCATGGGTGAAACTTTCAAGTATACCCAATCATCTACTTCAAACTCTAACTCCCTTCTCCTAACATCAGTGTAGGATTTCTGACGACTCTGGGCTGTTTTCAATCTCTCTTGAATAACTTTCACTTTCTCCATAGCTTGACGAACTAAGTCTGGTCCTATTAACTCAGCTTCACCAACTTCAAACTATCCAATAGGAGATCTGCATCTTCTCCCACAAAGAGCTTCGTAAGGAGTCATCTGGATGCTAGAATGGTAACTATTGTTGTAAGCAAACTCAATGAGAGATAAGTCATCGTCCCAAATACCCTTGAAATCAATCACACAATCCACCTTGATACCTCAAAATACCATCTCCCCCTTGTTCAAAAGCCATTACTTTTTACTTATGAACATTTGCCTTTAATTTAAGAAAAATAGGATATTGGTCTTGCTTATCTTTTACTTCTGACACAAATGATGATTCAACCCCATTCATCACCACTACTCCTCCTTCTATGGAATCCATTAGTCGAACTCCTAGTCATACAAGTCTATGCACCTCTTTTGCTAACTATTTCTTACCTTTCTCAAAATGGGTGGTACTACCCATACACAACCTGCTCAAGGCATCAGCAACAACATTAGTCTTACCTGGGTGATAAAAAATACTCATGTCATAATCTTTGAGTAATTCTAACCACCTCCTTTATCTGAGATTAAGCTCTTTCTGAGTAAACACATTCTCAAGGCTCTTGTGATTGGTGAACACATCCACATGAACACCATAAAGATAATGGCACCATATTTTTAAAGCAAATACTATGGCAGCCAATTCTAGATCATGGGTTGGGTAATTCTTCTCATGAACTTTCAACTGTCTGGAGGCTAAGCTATAACCTTTCCATTCTGCATTAACACACAACCCAAACCAACTCTAGACGCATCACAATAAACAACAAAGCTTTGTGTGCCTTCTAGTAAGGTCAACACTGGGGCAACAGTCAACCTCTTCTTCAATTCTTGAAAGCTTTTCTCACAAGTTTCATACCATTGAAACTTAACTATTTCTAAGTCAACTTGGTCAAAGGGGACGAAATAGACGAGAACCCCTCTACGAACCTTCTATGATATCCAACCAAACCCAAGAACTCTTAATATCAGTTGGAGATGTGGGTCTAGGCCAATTCTGCACTGCCTCTATCTTTTGGGTATCAACTCTAATTCCCTCTCCAGACACAAAGTGGCCTAAGAATGCCACAGACTCAAGCCAAAACTCACACTTAGAGAACTTGGCATACAACTCTCTATCCTTCAGAGTTTGGAGAACTATTCTGAGATGACTAGCATGATCTTCTTCATTCCTCGAATAGATTAGTATGTCATCAATGAAACCGATAACAAACATATCTAAATAAGGTTTGTATACTCTATTCATAAGGTCCATGAATATTGTAGGCGTATTGGTCAAACCAAAGGACATAACTAAGAACTCATAATGACCATAACGGGTCCTGAATGTTGTCTTGGGAATATCACATTCCCTTACTTTCAACTGATGGTAGAAATATATGAGGTCTATCTTAGAAAAACAAGAAGCACTCCTGAAGCTGATCGAAAAGATCATTTATTCTCAGAAGAGGATACTTGTTCTTGAGGGTAACCTTGTTCAATTGGCGGTAATCTATACATATCCTAAGGGAACCATATTTCTTCCTCACAATTAAGACCGGAGCGCCCTAAGGTGAGATACTTGGTTGAATGAAACCTTTCTCTAAAAGAACTTTCAACTGCTCTTTTAACTCTTTCAACTCTGTTGGTGCCATTTTGTATGGCGGAATATATATAGGACGAATATCTGGAAGAACATCTACACCAAAGTCTATTTCTCTCTCAGGAGGGACTCCGGGTAGATCATCTGCAAAGACTTCTGGAAACTCTTCTACTACTGGAACTGACTGAATAGGAGGTATCTCAACACTAGAGTCATTAACTTGGACTAAGTGGTAAACACACCCCTTAGAAACTAACTTCCTTGCCTTAAGGTACAAAATGAAACGACCCTTAGGCGCTACTAAACTGTTTTTCCACTCTAAGACTGACTCATTTGGAAACTGAAACTTGACAACTCAAGTTCTACAATCTATTGATGCATAACAGGCATGAAGCCAGTCCATACCTAGAATGATATCAAAATGTACCATGTCTAACTCAATTAAATCAGTCATGATACTCTTATGATTGACGGAAATGGGACAATCACGATAGACTCTCTCTACTAGAATAGACTCACCAACAGGTGTAGAAACACTGAAGGGTTCACAAAGTTGCTCTGGAATAAGATCAAAATTCAAAGCAATATAAGGAGTTACAAAAGATAAACTCTCCCCTGGGTCTAGCAAAGCATAAACAGTAAAGTCAAAGACTTGGATCATACCAGTGACCACATATGGCGAATTCTCTTGCTTTTGGCGACTATTGATAGCATATAAGCGGTTTGTTTCCCCGCCAGTACCTGAAGTAGCTCCTTGAGGTGCAACTCTGTCTGGTGGAGCAACTGAAGAAAGTTGGGCCCTATTAACCCTACTACCATTACCTTGCATGTTCTCAATACACTTCCTCATAAAATGACCGTTCTGACCACACTTGAAATAACTAGTAGGGCCCTCACGACAAATAACTGAGTGATTTTTGCCACACTTAGCACATGCAGGAGGCTTACTACCCCTTTGTGCCGTACTTCCTTGAGAATATGCAGGTTTAGCTCTGAAACTCTGGGAATTCTAACTATTGTACTCACTTTTGTTCTTGGTGCAGGTGCACTAGCAGATGATGGAGCAGGTCCTTTCTGCTTATGTTGGAAAGAAGACCGGTTCGCATTACTCTTTTGCTTCCCGGACTCATTCCCTGATGTCTTAGCCCTCTTATTCTCAAACTCTTTTATATCCTTCAACTGGTTCTTCTTAAATTGTTGCACATGGATCATCAGCCTTGTTATACCCATGTAACCTATTAGCATGGCTACCTTACTTTCCTTACTTGACAGACAAGTCAACCCAACTACGAATAAACTCATCATGCTCCTTATGTCAACAACCATCTCTTTTCTTCTCTTAGCTCACGAGGAAAGAAATGCCTCATGAATGCACTCTCGACCATAGGCCAGCTCAAAATTGATTACGCATAAGCACGAGTTAGAAAGAGACTTTTTAGAGATAAAACTCTAACGCACGAAATGAGTATGAAAGAAGTGAAGGAATTTCCTAAATATTGCAGTCTCCTAATTATAGATGTGGCGCGCTTCACACCGATAACCAGGACTCTATAGACACGGCTTCATAGACTCCCTAGGACTCTTGAACTTTGTGCTCTGATACCAAGTTTGTTGATCTTAGGCATATTTATATGCCTAAGTTGTCAATATTGCCCATGAATTGATTAAATTGAAGAAGGATCTTTAATTGTTAGCTTGATTTTTGGTGTAACTTGTGATGATTGTGCACTCACACACATGATTAAATGTTTCAGGAACTCTCGATGATATTGGAGTTGGAGCGAAGAAAGAAGGAGCAAAAGATGAGCAAGAAAACAATTAAGGCAAAAATTAGCAGTGTGGGGCGCATCGCGCCAGAGGATGCCGGACTGGGGCATGTTTGGGGCGTGACACGCCAGGACTTGAAGAATGCAGGTGTCTCTGTGGCGCGATGGCAGGCGCGACACGCCAAGGAAATGCCAACTTTTCCAGCTAAAAAATCATTAAATAGGATTCCTAATTGTAGTGGGATTTGACTCCAACTTTTCTAACTCTTATAAATACACTCCTAGGGATCCATTGTCAGTGTTCAACTTTTGATTTAGTGTGCAAGAGCAAGAATTCAAGTTTGTAATAGGTTTTAATCCTTCAACTCTTCTATTTTCTTGAAATTGCATGAACTATTGTATTTTCTTATTTTCTAATAGCATGAGTGGCTAAACGCCTTAGTTCTGGGGATGTAGCTACAAATGAATTGTTGATTATTTAAGGCTTTATGAATTAATTCTTGATTGTCATTATAAGTTACTTCTATATTCTTGTTTTAGTATTTTATGCTTGATCACCATAAGATAAATACATTGTCTAATCTTAAAATCGAGAGAGGAGGGATTAGATAGACTAGAGAATATAAAGAGCTCGGTCCACCCATTAGATTGAGGTGATTAGTGTTCAGGACTGACGCCCAGACGAACAACTTGCTTGGTTACAAAATAGGATGAAATATAAATGCTCGCCAATTAGTCTATTTATCCCCGCTCAACAATGTAGTTAGATAGCTAACTGGGGTAGGCGACGAGAGGCATATAACCCGGATCATATCATCAACCCTATAAACCAGTAACTTGACAACTGAAATTAATTCTAAGCCAATAATAAGATACATGATATTCAGTATATGCTGCAGCCCTGGAACTTCTTTTAACTTGCTTGAAACATTATATCAAAGACGTTCACAATTAGTTACTTTTATTTAGTGCATATTTATTAGTAGATAAACAATAAATCATCAACTCTTGAAAAGGTTACTTTTTATTTTTAGTTGTAGAATTAAGTGACTATAAGTTGATCATAAGTCCCTTAGGAACGATAACTAGTTTCTTAAAGAATCTATACTACCTGCGCGACCACGTACACTTGCGTGTATATTGGGGAGCAACAAGTTTGTTTGTCACGCCCCGAGCCTACACCCTGGGCGAGACTGGCACTCGAGAACCATTGCTGGCCCCAAGCGAACCCTTGGCATGGCTTACTTACTTAGCGGATGAGTTAGACATAAGAAAGAGAATCCAAATACAAGATAACTCAACATGTCTCAAACTGAACTCATAATGTTTTAAAAATAAACATTTAACTTAGCCAAAATGGCAACTCAAATCTGAACATAAGCCAATAACAAAATGATGACGAATGAACTAACATCTGACTAACTATCTATAAAGCCTCTAAAACAACTGAGATGGATGTCGAGACAGGCCCACGACATCCTAATGAACTAAAATGATAAAGTAATGAAAAAGAGGGATCCTCCGGAATGCAAGGAGGCTCACCAACAACTCTGAAGCTCAACTTGATAAACGAGGCGCTGGATGTTGATCCTGGTTACCTACGTCTGCATCTTAAGATGATGCAGGACAACTGGCATCAGTACATTGAATGTACGAGTATGCGAGTTGGAATGCTAAACACAACTTAAGCTTGAAAAGAATCTGAAAGGAACTGAAGAACTTACATGGCTCAACGCAACTCAACAAAACTGAACTCATTTCAATATAAAGAAGTTTAAAAACAAGTGCAATATAAAGAAAAATTGTTTAAAACATGATGTCAATTATGTGTGTATGCAAAGATACATATAACTCTGAGATGTATATAGAAATACAAATAAACTGATGTATATAAAAATACAAAATACTGTTGTGGGAGTTTCTCTAACCGACAACCATCACTTAAGAGCTATAGTGATGATACAACACTTTACCTCACGCTGCCAAGGACCATCCTATACCTTGTCGGGGGTATAGGACCTAACTCACTAAGTGGATCCACTAGTCTATGCTAAAAAGCACTAAAGGAATCATCTAAAAAGTATGACCCTTTTCTACCCATGGTGGCTACATGGTTTATAGGGCCTATGGGTTCTCTGAACGCACCCCCATATCGGTGCTCAATACTACTCCCAAAATATGATACTAGCTCTTTATGTTTAAAAACATATTTCTTTCTGTGATTTGAGATAATTGCTCAAAAACTTAGCTCAAAGGCTTTCTTGGAAATCAAAGTTTTCCCCTCTTGCTTAATTATGAAAGCATTTACTTTTTTTTGAAAACTAGCCCGAAGGCTCTTTGGAAATCGAGGTTTCCTTTCTTGTTTAAATGTGAAAACATTTAAACTCTTTGGGAATACATAGTCTCCATATACTTTTGAAGAAATGAACTTCAAGCTTTAATCTTTACTCTTTTACTCAACTTGAACTTAAAGTCTTAAAACAAAGTTAAAACATTTGGAAAAGACTTTTGGAAGACTCTAAGAACCTCTCTTGACTTTGATCTTAACTGCTCTTGACTTGACTCTTAACTGGTCCTTGAATTGAATTATGGACTCAAGGATTGTGATTTGTGATTGGAAAGATCTCCTGATGTTTAGAAATGATTTTAGATGGCTAAACATGAGAAAAGACCAAAAATCAATATTTGAGGGTGGGTTCGCGACGCAGAGACATTTAATTTTTGGTTTCGAAAACAACTTTTGAGGCAGAACGGTCTGTGACCGCTCGCGACGCAAAATGATTTTTCTCAGCTCTGGGGAGTGGGTCCACGATGCAGAGGCATGTCCAGATTTTGACCGACGAAATTTCTTCTTCGTTTTCCAGCTCTAAACCCTCTAAACTCCATGGGTCCTTTCCCCAAACACTTAGAATCGATTAAATGTTCAAAGTACATCAGATACTACTCAAAATCAAACATAAAATCACGAATTAGGATCAAACAATTCCTCAACGATTTCAACAAATCAATAATTTAATCGAACTTCAACAAACCGATCAAGAACTCAATTTCTAAGCTTTCAAGAACTTAAATTCGCTTAAATAAATCATGATTGGCTGTCACGACCCGGGAGCACCCCCTAGTCGTAACCGGCGTACTCGACCTCTCGGAGGTCTAATACAAGCCTCTTAGCATTCATTCATCGCATAACACTAAAAACATAATGAATTTAAAACTTTCTTTACCAAGAAAACATTTAATTAA
>JAJOOR010005301.1:0-59019 GCA_036250505.1 Solanum acaule | reverse complement strand
AGACCATACACAAATTCACATCATATCACATTACCTTCACATAATCAACATTACTCAAAACAACAATCATCCAACTTTGCCTACAAGGCCATGATCACAACATGCTTATAAAGTAAACACCTCTCCACTTTCAAAGGGATCAAACCTCACAACTCTAACATATACAATATATATATATAATAAAAGAATCAATAATCTATTCACAATTTCATCATCATCATAAACCTTAGATCACAATTGACCAATCAAGGCCAACATCCAATATAACACAATTGACCATCAATTCCTCATAATTCAATATAGAACAATACATAAATCAATAGCCCATAAAAATCTACACATTAATATCACATTATTAGCTCATAATCAATAGACCCACTTTAGACCCAAAAATTAGGATTTCAAGATATGCAAGAGTTCATGGAGTTTTTGATCTTAAAACCATCAAATATTAACATAAATCATCATTTGAAATACTTTCATGCAAGAACCCAAGCTTAGAATTGAAAATGGGGTTTTTAGGGTTTTTGAGAAACATTGAAATCACTTTGATTTGGCTCTTTGATTTAAAGGAGAATCAAAGATAAAATCCCCATACCTTTGTGATTAATTTCCTTGGGAATTGAAGGAGAAATCAGTAGGAATCCATCCCCTAGCGTGAAGCTTCATCAATGTCTTCCATGGAGTTCTAGAGAGAGAATTTATTTGAGAGGGAAGGTTCAATTGATAATGAGGTCTAATTCTAGGTCTTGGTTTCTTAACCAACTTAAAATACCCTAAAATAGGTAGAATAACCGTTTATAATAATTCCCCAAAGTACCCAAACTACCCCTCACTTAGTTGGACCATCTAAACAAGTCAAACTTGAGTTTTATTTTTGCAGATTTTGTCGGAGCACAGATTCGCGACGCGGATGTGTTCCACAAGTTTTTAGAAATTAAATTACGAGACAGTAGAGTCCGCGACAGGTCCGCGATGCAGACCAAACTTTCGGCCCTTGGTGGAGCTATTCCGCGACGCGGAAAGCTCCCTCCAAGCACAACTTCAAGCTACCTTGGCAGCTTGTTTGGCCAAGGGTTGGGGTCCTCCTCGGAGACCCTTAGGGTGGTCCCGGGGAGTCGTAACCAAACCTTTTGACCCTAAAAACATGTATTAAGACACTAGGGTCACCTCCACTTATTTTAGAATCCAAACAACACATAAAAATATGAACAACATACTAGAACACAACAACACGTAGAAGAGTAGTTTCCGAACATCTTGGTAGTCCCTTGACGTTTGACTTCCAAACTCTTTAAAACTTACTAAAAAGGCTATTCCTCATTAATTTAACAAGTTATTAATGCATAAAACCCATGTGAGGCTCTACTTTATCCTATTTCATTTTGAGGGGTGTTACAATCCCATACTACTACTCACACTAAGTACTCCTTTGAAGCCACCATAGACAGGACACATTCATACTCAATAAGTCATGACAAGGAAGTAACTCATATTACAATCCAAGTATAGCATACGTCATTACATTAAATACATAAGTCAACAATCCCCATTAGCTTCATTAAGAACTCATTCATTCATTAGACATTAAACCAACATTCTTTATTAGCATCATCATAAGGGCATATTCATTTCATTTAACATTATAACATAAAGGAACACACCATAACCCCTATCAAAGCCTACTTGTGCAATGCATGGATGGAATCCCATACTACCACCCACACTAAGTAGTACATTCTTGAGAAGCCATAGTTCATTAACATTCTTTGTGGGGGTAAGACTTAACCGACATAGACCATGTGAGCAATTCATGGAATCCCGGTGTCACCCTCATCGGATAAGGGATTCCTACTTGCCTAAGGTAGGACCATTACATTTTAGCTTAGGTGGATCCACTAGCTAGACCTATGTGGGCACATAGTTATGGGATAGGGAGATTGCTACTAGATACCCCACCTCAACTCATGGATGAGCATCCATATTAAGAGATTTCTACTAGATACCCCACCTCAACTCACGAATGAGCACCCATCTCAAGCCATATCCACTCGGTGCTTAGCATTATTACCCACAGATTACTTAACATTCATTACTTTAGTTCATTATTATGGGATAAGATATTGTTACTAGATACCCCGCCTCAACTTCTGGATGAGCATCCATCTCAAACCCAACAATCATTCATTGGAAAGCTCATAGATTCAAAGATGAGAATAACCTTTCAACTAAGAATCCCGTATTGTGAGAAAGTCCTTTCACAACATGTCATTATCATTCATTAGAGTACAATTGAGAATAGCCTTTCAATCAACCCATCATAATTAACATAATCATAGAAACTTCATTCATTAGTCATTTATGAGTGTGTGTATGTGAGAATAACCTTTCACATATAGCCTCATCATTCATAAGTGTTAAATTGAGAATAAAATTTCAATACTAACACAATTCCATTCTAAACATGATCATAACACTTTCATTGAGATCACACACATATATTTCACATCATAATCATACATAATCCTTCATGAAATTGCCCCTTAGGGATATAAACCAACATCAACCCATAAATCTAAGATACTACAATAGATAAGGAAATTGAAATGATTCAATAACTAATTCAATATAAACATACACAAATCAACATACTTTCATGATCAATCAATTCCTAATCACAATTCACAACTTAAGAATTTTGGGGAAAACATGGGTTCATAGAAGAAATCATCTTAATTCACCATTAAAACATCAATCAAACCATTATTCATCACTTTAATGCCTTTTTGAAAATGTTCGGAATTGAACCCATGTATAGATTGAAAACTAGGGTTTTTGGCGAAACTTTGGAGATTTGCAATCACTTTTGAAATTGGCTCCTTGAAAGAAACTAAGTCAAGGATGAAGACCACCATACCTTTAGGGAATAAATCCACACGAAATTGAAGAATAAAGCTGCTCCTTGACCCCTTGACTTGACCTTGAACTTGCTCTTCAATGGAGTTTTTGGAGAGAGAACTTTTAGAGAGGTGGGTTTCTATTTTGAGAGTTGGGAAATAATGAATTCTAAAATAGAGTTTAATACTTTAAAAACCCTTAAAATACATTAATAACTCTATAATAACCATCCCCCAACTTAACTAGACTTAAAATGAATTTACCATGTTTCCCCCACATTAGCCGAAACTTGACAGCAACATAGGTGCCATAGACACCCCATGACCTACGGACCGTAGGTGGGGTGACGCCCCATCCTGCTGGTCCATGGTTTGGGGTTATGGCTTGTCAATTGGGGCCTTGACCTACAAATGTTGCTTCCCACACTTGGCACATCTAGATCTTTCAAAAGAAGAACCACTTCCATTCCCTCCTTGAGATTTAGGGTTAGACACCCTATCATTGTTGACCATTGGGGAATCTTGGTTGGAGAACCTCTTTTGGACCTTGGTGACTTTGTTCATCAGACCTAGACCTCTTCATCTCCCTACTCTTTCTCTCAAGTTTGGACTCCTCAATATATTGAGCATACACCACGAGTCTTGAAATGTTCATGTCATCATGAAGCATTGCCGTACGACACTCTTCCTTAACTAGGTCGGATACACCGGTCACAAACCTACTCATCTCATCCCTAGGGTTGGACACTAAAGATGGAGCATTCTTAGACAATCTGGTAAATTTCAAGGAATACTCCTACACACTCATGCTACCTTGCCTAAGGTTGATAAATTCCTCCACCTTAACCTCCATCTTTTCAGGTTAAAAGTACCTACCAAGGAAAGCTTTCTTAAACTCCTCCCATTCTATAGGACCCGCTCCTACTGGCCTATTGCTTTTACATTGAGTGAACCAAAATTGGGAAACATCCTTCAATTGGTAAGAAGCTAGTTCCACTTTTTTTGTAGAATTCACCCCCATAGCATTGACTATCTTATACACCTCATCCAAAAACTCTTGGGGATCCTCTCCCACTTTGGAACCAAGAAATACCGGAGGATTCATCCTCACAAAGTCCCTCTTCCTAGAAGCCATAGTACTCTCATTAGCATTCACTCTAGTCCCCACATCTCTGTTAACTAGGGCCGTCATGGCTTGGGCTAAGGTTAGAAAAGCCGACCTAATTTCTTCATTAGTCATTGCCAGAGCATCAACTGGAACTTGATTTCCTTGTGGAACTTGGTCACCTTGAGGACCTTGGGGAGGAATTCCCTCATTCACATTCTCCTCTTCCACTCTCCTTGTGGGCTTCCTTGTTGTATTCATATCCTATAAACACAAGAGAAGGATTACGAAAAGGACACTTAAAGAGCTAAACTCTAAGGCACGACTTTAAGAATAATGAAAGAAGTGTAACTTCCTAACGTCCTATAGCCTCTCACTCATAGATGTGTTGCGACTCACACTGATTAACAAGACTCTACTAGACGTGGCTTGTGAGACATCAATCCTAAAAAATAATTCCAAAATCTTATGCTCTGATATCATGTTTGTCACGACCCGAGCCTATACCCCAGAAGTGAAATGGCGTACAAGACTTCGGAAAGTCTCATAACATTCAAAACATTCGATATAAGGAAAAATGGTACGAAATTAAAACGTTTCTTAAAATCGATACAATCAAAACTTCATTTAAAACATTCGAAAATAGCGGAACTATATTGTCTCATACGGCCATCTAAAACAAATCTTGAAAACTAAAGTAGGGACATGGCCGAGGCCCTTTACAATCGAAAGACTAACAAACATTTATTACATGAAAGAAAAGAAACTTCAAAATACTTGTCCTCGATCTATGAGGACATACCACTTTGCCTTGGAAGAATCTGAAATCCAAGCTTCAACTAGAGAAAATCAAATCGAGTACCAATCCCTACACTTCATAATGGTAAAGAAAATATGGGTTAGCACAGTTAAGTACTAAGTATGTTAGCCATGCAAAAACATGCTTAAAACGGACATTTTATTTGAAAGTCATGCTTTAATGCCAATTTGATAAAACTTCTTGAACATAAGTATGAGAAGCATAATATACAACCATAACCAACATACAAGTCATTTCATCACATTAGAGACATAATCAACATATAACCCATTTCATCACATTACACCTTCACCTCAAGTAACCCTCAAGCTATACTTTATGTAATGTATGGATAGCGTCCCATACCACCATCCACACCAAGTACTACCTCAAGGCCACCAAAAGTGAACTTACCATTCATCATTTCCATCTTTACACAATACTCATACCTAAGAGACATAAACATTACATAAATCATATTAACACATAAGGACCATCATCTAGGGCAACTCTAAGTCATACTTGTGCAATGTATAAGTAGTATCCCATATTACTACTCACACTAAGTACTCCTTTGAAGCCACCATATACAAGGCACATTCATACTTAATAAGTCATGACAAGGAAGTAACTCATAATACAATCCAAGTATAGCATAAGTCATTACATTAAATATATAAGTCAACATTCCGCATTAGCTTCATTAAGAACACACCTTCATTCATTAGAAATTAAACCAACATTCTCTATTAACATCATCATAAGATCATATTCATTTCATTTAACATTATAACATAAAGGAACACACCATAACTCCTCTCAAAGCCTACTTGTGAAATGCATGGATGGCATCCCATACTACCACCCACACTAAGTAGTGCATTCTTGAGAAGCCATAGTTCATTAACATTCTTTGTAGGGGTAAGACTTAACCGATATAGACCATGTGAGCAATTCATGGAATCTCGGTGTCACCCTTACTGGATAAGGTATTCCTACTTGCCTAAGGTAGGACCATTACATTTTAGTTTAGGTGGATCCACTAGCTAGACCTATGTGGGCACATAGTTATGGGATATGGAGATTGCTACTAGATACCCCGCCTCAACTCATGGATGAGCATCCATCTCAAAGATTGCTACTAGATACCCCGCCTCAACTCACGGATGAGCACCCATCTCAAGCCATATCCACTCGGTGCTTAGCATTATTCCCCACAGAGTACTTAACATTCATTACTTTAGTTCATTATTATGGGATAAGATATTGTTACTAGATACCCCGCCTCAACTTCTAGATGAGCATCTATCTTAAACCCAACATTCATTCATTGGAAAGCTCATAGATTCAAAGATGAGAATAGTCTTTTAACAAGAATCCCATATTGTTAGAAAGTCCTTTCACAACATGTCATTAGCATTCATTAGAGTACAATTAAGAATAGCCTTTCAATCAACCCATCATCATTAACATAATCATAGAAACTTTATTCATTAGTCATTCATGAGTGTGTATGTGAGAATAACCTTTCACATATAACCTCATCATTCATAAGTGTTAATTTGAGAAAAAGCTTTCAATACTAACACAATTCCATTCTAAGAATGATCATAACACTTTCATTGAGATCACACACATATACTTCACATCATAAGCATACATAATCCTTCATGAAATTGCCCCATACGGATATGAACCAACATCAACCCATAAATCTAAGATACTACAATAGATAAGGAAATTGATATGATTGAATAACTAATTCAATGTAAACATAAACAAATCAACATACTTTCATGATCAATCAATTCCCAATCACAATTCACAACTTAAGAATTTGGTGGAAAACATGAGTTCATAGAATAAATCATATTAATTCACCATTAAAATATCAATTAAACCATTATTCATCACTTAAATTCCTTTTGAAAACGTTTAGAATTGAACCCATGCATAGATTGAAAACTGGGGTTTTTGGGGAAACTTTGGAGATTTGCAATCACTTTGGAAATTGGCTCCTTGAAAGAAACTAATTCAAGGATAAATACCACCATACCTTTAGGGATGAAATCCACAAAAAATTTAAGAATAAAGCTGCTCCTTGACCCCTTGACTTGACCTTGAACTTGCTTTTCAATGGAGTTTCTAGAGAGAACTTTTGGAGAGGTAGGTTTCTATCTTGAGAGTTGCGAAATAATGAATTCTAAAATAGAGTTTAATACTTTAAAAACCCTTAAAATACATTAATGACTCCATAATAACCGTCCCCCAACATAACTAGACTTAAAATGAATTTACCATGTTTCCCCCATATTAGCCGAAACTTGACAGCAACACAGGTGCCATCGACACCCTATGACCTACGAGCCGTAGGTGGGATGACGCCCCATCTTGCTGGTCTGTGGTTTGGGGCTGTGGCTTGTCAATTGGGGCCTTGACCTATGTAGGGCATCCATGGGGTGTGGATGGACCTACGGGGCGTAGGTCCCCTTCCGTAGGTCATCCCAAATTTGATAGCTTTTTGGTTTCTTAGGGTCTTGGAGGTTAGGATTTAGGGTCCTCCTCAAGGACCCCTAGGGTGGTCCTTGGGGAGTCGTACCTTGATTTTTAACCCCTCAACTTAAGCTCGGGACAACATTATACAACATGCCCTAGTTTCACAAATTCGTTTTACGGGTCGTTACAACATGTCTATCATACTTGGTACATTATTTTATACTAACACATACTCTTGCCTACATTTCCCCAAGTGTAGGATTCGACTGTCAGGGTTCTTAATTTCGTGGCTAACGGTTGACTTACGAGATTTTCGAGATTTGGTGAGTCCTCATGCATTCGAGGACGGACCTTCATTGATTTCAGTTTCTTTCTTACTTTTAGTTTTGGACATGATGTATGGACTAAGCCCAATTTAATTCTATTGTATTAGATGTTTATTGAGACAAGTGTTTAGACTTCCGCTTTACCTTTATAAAAACTTTGGAATTGAAATGTTGTTTTTATCTCCTTTGTTCTATTTTTTATGTTATGAATGTTAAGTGGCTTGTATAAGGCCTCTCGGGGTCCTATATGCCATGTTACGTCTAGGGATGTACCCCTAGGTTATGACAAACTTGGTATCAGAGCACAAAGTTTAGAATGGTCCTAGGATGTCTCATAAGCAATGTCTAGTAGATTCTTGTTCATGAGTGTGAAGCACGCCACATTTATGAATGATAGGCTACAAGATGTTTAGAAAACTCCACTTCTTTCATTACTCTAAAGTCGTGCGATAGAGTTTAACTCTATAAGGTCTCTCTCATAATCCTTATCCGATGCTCTATAGGGTATGTCTATTCGAAGAGCTTATACTAGAAGGAATATGGGAGAATGCGGAACAAGAAGCTCCTCCTCAAGCTCCTCAAGATCCGGTCGATCCTTTGGCCGAACAAGTATCTAATATGGAGTTTAGGGCTGTTTTCCAAGTATTTGCTCAAGCCATAACGGCTCAAGCCAATAGGAAGGTTCTAGTTCTCGTGAACCCAAATGTGCGTAAGGCGGTTTCTAGAGTGAGGGACTTCACAAGGATGAATCCTCCAGAGTTTCATGGTTCTAAGGTTGAGGAATATCCTCAAGAGTTCATAAATGAGGTCTACAAGGTATTAATGATTATGGGAGTGACTCCGGTGGAAAAGTCGGAGTTGGCCGCCTATCAACTTAAGGGTGTTTCTCAAATATGGTATAACCAATGGAAAAAAGGGAGACCGGAAGATGCATGTCCTCTTGATTGGGAGAAGTTTAAGGCTCCCTTTCTTGATAGGTTCTTTACCCTTGATATGAGGGACGCAAAGGTGCTTGAGTTAATCAACCTTTGTGAAGGAAGTATGAGTGTGAGGGAATAAGCTTTGAACTTCACATTGTCTAAATATGCTCCAACAATGGTTGTCGATTCTAGGGCAATGATGAGTAAGTTCGTTTCAGGTGTGTCCGAAATGGTGGTTAAAGAGTGTCGTACCACCATGCTCATCAATGACACGGACATCTATCATCTCATGGTTTATGTCCAACAAATCAAAGAGGAGAAACTTCAGGAAAGGTCTACGGCTTCTAGGTTGAATTGGATTAACCCTCTGGTGTTTCTTGGTTCTAAGGTAGGATAGGATCCCCAAGAATTTGTGGATGAGGTGTATAAGGTAGTTGATGCTATGAGGGTCACTTCGGTAGAAAAAGTGGTGCTAGCCGCTTATCAATTGATGGATGTAGCTCAAGTTTGGTTTACTCAATGGAAGAAAAATAGGCTGGTAGGAGAGGGTCCCATTGATTGGGAGGTGTTTAAGAAAGCATTCATTGATAGGTTCTTTCCCCGTGAGTTGAGGGAGGCTAAAGTAGAGGAATTCATAAACCTTAGGCAAGGTAGCATGAGTATCCAAGAGTATGCTTTGAAATTTACCCTTTTGTCCAAGTATGCTCCATCTATGGTGGCAGAGCTGATGGATGAGATGAGTAGATTTGTGATGGGTGTGTCCTACCTAGTTGAGGAAGAATGTCGTACAACAATGCTCCATGAGGATACGAATATATCTAGGCTTATGGTGTTTTCCCAACAAATGGAGGAGTCAAAAATCAAGAAAAAGAATAGGGAGATGAAAAGAGTTAGGTCCGATGAACAAGTTCAACCAAGGTTCAAAAAGAGATCTTCCAACCAAGATTTTTCAAGCACTCCTAGGGTTTCAAGTAACACCTTTCTTATCCCATAACTATGTGCCCACATAGGTTATAGCTAGTGGATCCACCTAAGCTAAATTACCAGTTCTACCTTAGGCAAGTAGATCAACCCTTACGGTGTGGGAGACACCAGATTCCATGATTTGCTCGCATGGTCTATGTCGGTTAGGGCTTATTCCCATCATGTGAGTTATGTGCTATGGTTACTCAAGAGGTTTTATGAAGTGTGGATGGTAGTATGGGATGTCATTCATGCATTGCACGAGTAGGCTTTGAGAGTGGCTATGGTGTGTTTCCCAAATGTCATAATATCTAATGAAATGAATGTGCTTATAATGATGCTAATGAGAATGTTGACTTAAAGGCTAAATGTAATGGTGAATGCTTAACTTGGGTTGTTATTATGAGTTGCTTTCCTTGTCATGACTTATTGAATATGAGTGTTCCTTGTCTAAGAGTATAAACTAAAGATGAGAATGAAGAATGGTAAGTATGTTTATGGTGGCCTCAAAGTGGTACTTAGTATGAATGGTATTATGGGATGCCATTCATACATTACACAAGTATAACTTAGGGTTGCCTAAGATGATGGTTTCATTATGTTATAATGATTTACATGTTGAATATGCTTGTGTCCTATGCTTTTATACTAAAGTTCATAATGTTTCTCAAACTTGACATATAGCATGGTTTTCAACTAAACTGTCCTTTTTAGCATGCTTTTTGCATGGTTATCATACTTAGTGCATTTTTATACTAACCCATATTTCTTCTACATTATTACAAAGTGTAGGTTCCCGATCTTAAGGTGATTTCTATGGTTCAAAGCTTGGATTGACTATTCTCCAAAGCTAGTGGTGAGTCCTCATGGTTCGAGGACGTGAGTTGTTCTTTTCTAGTTTCTTTCATGTCATTTTAAGTTTTGGACTATGTTGTAAAGGGTTGTGACCCTTATTGATTCTTGATTGTATTAGATGGCCATGTGAGACAAAGTTAGACTTCTGCCATTTTATGAGGCTTGTATGAGGCTCTTCAGAGTCTTGTACGCCGTGTTGCGTCCGTGGTGTAGGCTTGGGTCTTTACACAAGGGTACCCCCTAGACGTAACAAGACACATAGAACCACAAAAGTCACCATGTAAGCCACTTAGCATATCATAACATAAGCATATAACAATAAAGAGTAAAAACACATTTCAAGTCCAAAATTTTCATAAAGGAAAGCGGAAGTCTACACTTGTCTCAATTAGCCATCTATTACAATACATGAGTCAAAATAGGGTCACAACCCAAAACAACATAATCCGAAAGTAGAAATACAAGAATGAAACTACAATGATAGTATCCGTCCTCGAATCATGAGGACTCACCAAACAAGCAAGGAGAATGATCAATTCCAAGCTCAAGCCACAATGGGGACCAACTTGAGAACCGGACCCTACAATTGGGGAAAATGTAGGAAAATAAGGGTTAGTACAAAAATGCACTAAGTATGATAGCCATGCATAAAATCATGATAACATGCTAAAAGAGACATTTTAGTTGAATGCATGCAATTTCCTAAGTCAAAGCATCATTTTGAAGATAGTTGTAAAGCATAAGTCATAAGCATAATCAACTCATAGATCATCACATCATAAAAGGTACATACCATAGATACCCTCAAAGCATACTTGTCCAACACATGAGTAAAATCCCATAATCTCACCCATACTAAGTAAAGCTTCTTAAGTAACCATAGTCCATATTTCATATTCTTGTTCATATTATTGTATTAGGGGGAATAAGCCTTAACCGACATAGACCATGTGAGCTAACATGGAATCTGGTGTCTACCCCACACCGACAAGGGGTTGTTCAACTTGCCTAAGGTATAACCATACTCATAGCTTAGGTGGATCCACTAGCTATAGACCTATGTGGTCACATTGTTTATGGGATAAGGAGATTGCTTCTAGAAACCCGGACACAACTAAGGTAGAAGGTTTCCATCTCATTGGGAAAGCCAGACTCAATTATCGTATAAACTTCCATCTCATATTCATAACCACTCAGTGCTAAGCATTAATTCCCATAGATTACATATTAAGTCTTGAATTAAGTGCATATTCATGGAAGAATATCTTGACACTCAATCCAACATAATTCATACTCTGGCTCATAGATTCAATAAGTGAGAATAACCTTTCAACCCTAGAATCATCATATTGTGAGAACACATTTCATATTCATACATAAGTGTGTACATGGGGATAACTTCCAACAACACAACAACTAGATCATAATCATATTCACTTTACTCTCAAAGTGTTCATAAAGCATATACATAAACCTCATAATCATTCATAATTCTCATACTTTGCCCTTCAAGGACCATAGATCACAATCTATCAACACATCTAGAATTACTACATTAGACATGGATGATAACATGATTCAAATAGTTCAATTACTACATGCATAATTCTATCATATTCTACTTGCACCAATCATCACCCACACTTTGAGATCCAAATTGGGAAAATAGGGGAATTCATGTATTCTTAGGGTATTCAATATAAAACCATATAAAATCATCAATATATCCATAATAAAACATAATTCAATCATTAAAAATGAATTTGAAAGGAATCCATGAGATTGAAGTCAAACCCTAACTTTTGGGATTTCAAGCTTTGAAATTGGGGGGTTTGAAGGGGTTCCATGGTGAATTCTACCCATGGATGAAGAGCTACAATACCTTAGATTTTAATTCCAATTAAATCGAGGATAAAATCTTGATCCTTCAACCCTAGCTTCACCTTCCTTTTTCTTCTTCCTTGGAGTTCTAGAGAGAGTTTTATGGGAAAAGTTGGCTTCGATTTGGGAATTTGGAATTATGAAGAAGATGGCTTGTTTTGGGGATCTTAAAACTATATATAGTTAGTCTAAATTAATACAAAATGACGTCACTTAATATTAACCTAAAATGGAAAACCCTAAAGTACCCCTCAACTAATTCCCAAAAACGGTTCTAGGTCACATGACCCCCTCGCCGACGGACCGTGGTTAGACTCACGACCCGTGCTAGTGAAGCGTGGATTGGGGTCTGAGACCTAATTCTGTAGGTTCCATCTACGGCCCCTCACCCACGAGGCGTAAGGGGGCCTACGGGGCGTGAGTGTCCCCTCATGGGTCATTGCCCAAGCAATATTTTGGTGCATTTCTCAAGGACCCATGGTTGGTCCTTGGGGTTTAAACCTTGACATTCTAACATGTAAACACTTATTTTAAGGTACTGGGAGGTACATTCAAGGCTAGACGTCAAGCACTAGTTTAGCCTACTAGTTTCCAGAATGTTACATTATGTCCCCCTTGGGAACATTCGTTCTCGAATGATGGTCTAGACACGTTAAGGAATTAAAGACTCAAAATAGCAGCCCAAAATGTATGAAACATCAAAATAATGCACAATCCTAAGGAGGAAATATCAACTCCATCTCAAAACATAGTCAATGCAATACAAGGAAGTAGGAGCTACATCTAACAACCCAATATGCATGAAACTCAATATTTCTCATATTCATAGGAGGAACTACCTTCTCCAACTAAAATCATGTTCAACATAATATCATGGAGGCAATATGCAATTACTCTTAAAAGCATACTAAATCATGTTCATCAACCCATCTCATGAAGTCAAATAGGCAACTCATACTAAATGTACAACAACATGAGGAATCATGAAAACTCATTTTCTTACTAAACATGAGTTTCTCAAGAACATGCATAACATAAAGGAAATCATGAAAAAGCTTATATAACACACATGACTCCCAAAATACTAAAACTCAGGAGGAGCTAATTTCCTCAAGCTTGAATAGGAGTAGAAGGAAAGAGATGAGGATATCGGTACTTCATATCGGTCTCGGCCTCCCAAGTAGCACCCTCAACTAAATTATTTCTATAAAAACCTTTACGGAAGTTATTTCCTTGTTTCTCAATCTCTTGACTTGTCGGTCTAGGACCTCTACCGAAACCTCTTCATAGGAAAGGCTTTCGTCAACTACTAACCCTTCTGAGGGAATAATGGATACCGGATCTCCAATACACTTCTTAAGCATAGAAACATGAAATACCGGATGAACTGGAGCTAACTCATTTGGCAAATCCAACTCATAGGCAAACTTCCCAATACGTTGCAAAATTTGATATGGGCATACATACCAGGGACTAAGTTTCCCTTTTTTTCCAAATCTCATCACACCCTTCATGGGTGAAATTTTCAAATAGACCCAATCATTCACTTCAAATTCTAGATCTCTCCTTCTCACATCGGCATAAGACTTTTGTCTACTTTGAGCCGTTCTCAACCTCTCTCTAATGAGTCGAACTTTCTCAATGGCTTCATAAATTCGGGACCAATAAGAGCAATTTCACCTACCTCAAACCAACCAACCGGAGACCTACATCTCCTACCATACAAGGCTTCAAAAGGAGCCATACCGATACTAGAATGATAACTATTATTGTAGGCAAACTCTATTAATGGAAAATGGTCATCCCATTTTCCTTTGAAATCTATAACACATGCCCTTAACATATCCTCCAATGTTTGGATGGTACGCTCCACTTGCCCATTGGTTTGGGGATTAAAAGTCGTGCTAAGCTTAACCTTAGTACCAAGTCCTTTTTGGAATGACTTCCAAAAGTGTGAAGTAAATAAAGTACCCCGATCCGAAATAATAGATAAAGGGACCCCATGTAACTTCACTATCTCATTTATATACAACTTGGCATAGTCTTCCATCGAATGAGAAACCTTGACGGGAATAAAGTGGGCTGATTTTGTCATCCTATCTATAATGACCCAAATAGAATCATGTGCCCTTCGAGTGCGAGGCAAACCCACCATAAAGTCCATATTCACATCTTCCTATTTCCAAGTGGGAATACTTATATTTTGGGACAAGCCTCCTGGTCTTTGATGCTCAACCTTAACTTGTTGACAATTAGGACATTTGGATATAAATCCCACAATATCTCTCTTCATGCCATTCCACTAATAGACTTCCCATAAATCACGGTACATCTTGGTGGCTCCCGAAAGAATAGAATATCGAGAACTATGAAATTCCTCTAAAATTTGCTCCCTTAACCCATCAACATCTGGAACACATAATCGACCTTGGTATCTAAGTACCCCATCTCCCCCTTGGGAGAAAGCCTCAACAGACTTCTTGAGTACCGACTCTTTCAACTCGACTAATAAAGGATCAAGACCTTGTTTAGACTTTACATCCATCACAAAGGACGATTCGGAACCATTATGGACCATGACACCACCCTTGGTGGAATCCACTAGTTGGACACCTAGTCAGGCCAATCTATGCACCTCACGAACCAATTCTTTCTTTTCATCCTCTACATGAGCCACACTACCCATGGACAATCTACTAACTGCATCCGCTACAACATTAGCTTTGCCGGGGTGGTAAAGGACACTCATGTCATAATCCTTCAAAAGTTCTAACCACTTTCTTTGTCAGAGATTCAAGTCCTTTTGACTAAACACATATTGAAGACTTTTGTGATCGGTGAAAACATCCACATGGACCCCATATAAGTAATGTCTCCATATTTTTAAGGAAAATACTACCGCCACTAATTCAAGATCATGGGTAGGATAATTCTTCTTATGTACTTTAAGTTGCCTTGAAGCATAGGCAATCACTGTCTTGTTTTGCATGAGAACACATCCCAAGCCCACTCTAGAGGCATCACAATATACCACAAAACCATCCATACATTTCGGCAAGGTCAACACCGGAGTAGATGTAAGTCTATCTTTCAACTCTTGGAAGCTTTTCTCACAAGCCTCCGACCACACAAACTTAGGCATATTTTGAGTCAAAGACGTCAACGGAGAAGCAATGGAGGAAAACCCCTCAATAAACCTCCTATAGTAACCGACCAAACCCAAAAAGCTTCTAATGTCGGAAGGAGTTAGAGGTCTAGGCCAACTCTTGAACGTATCCATTTTCTTAGGATCTACCTCGATACCCTTGCTTGACACACTATGACCAAGTAAAGCTACGAACCTTAACCAAAATTCACACTTGCTAAACTTTGCGTAAAGTTGTTGGTACTTAAGAACTTGCAACACAATTCTCAAATGGTCCATATGTTCATTCTCACTCCTTGAGTAGATCAAAATATGATCGATAAACACAATAAAAAACATGTCTAGGTATTGCCTAAACACTCTATTCATCAAATCCATAAATGTCGCCGGAGACTTAGTCAACCCAAACGACATTACCACAAACTCATAGTGACCATACCGGGTTCTAAAGGCCGTCTTTGGAATATCAAACCCTCTCACCCTCAATTGGTGATAACCCAAACGAAGATCAATCTTTGGAAAATAGCTAGCCCCTTGTAGTTGGTCAAACAAATCATCAATTCTCGGAAGCGGATACTTATTCTTGATGGTCACTTTATTCAATTAGCGATAATCAATGCACATTCTAAGAGACCTATCCTTCTTTCTAACAAACAACACCAGAGCACCCCATAGAGAGATACTCAGTCGGATAAAACCCTTGTCTAACAAATCCTTGAGTTGCTCATTCAACTCGGCCAGAGCGATTCTAAATGGAGGAATGGAGATAGGTTGCATATCTGGTAAAAGATCAATACCAAAATCTATTTCCCCTTGGGAGGAATACCGGGAAAATCATCGGGGAAAACTTTCGGGAACTTATTCACTACCGAAACAGACTCTAGAGAAGGGGTTTCGGACTCAACATCCATCACCCTAATAGAATGGTAAATACACCCTTTGGAGATCATTTTCCTAGCTTTAAGGCAAGAAAAAAATTGACCTCTAGGGATAGAATTTCCCCCCTTCAACTCTAAAATAGGCTCATTTGGAAATTGGAATTTAACCACCCGAGTCCTACAATCTATAGAGGCATAACATGCATGCAACCAATCCATACCCAAAATCACATTAAAGTCTAACATGTCTAACTCTACCAAATCCAGCAAAGTAACTATATGGGACAAGGAAATGGGACAACTTCTATAGACTCTTTTAGCCACCACCGAGTTACCAACGGGGTAGAGACCGAAAAAGGTTCTACTAACACTTCAGTGAGTATTTCAAACTTCATGGCCACAAAAGGTGTCACAAAGGACAAAGTGGCACCAGGATCTGACAAGGCATACACATCAATAGAAAAGACTTTTAACATACTGGTCACCACATCTGGGGAGCTCTCTTGGTTACCTCGGGATTGAAGAGCATAAGGGGTTTTGCTTCTGAGCATTAGAGTTGGAACCACTTGGAGGAGCTTGTTTATCTTCCCTTCCCTTAACCTTGAGCATAGGAAAATCTCTCATATTGTGGCCAACCTTCCCACAACTAAAACACCCATCGATACTGACAAGACACTTGCCATCATGCTTTCAACCACATTGTACACAATTAGGCCTAGCAACATAAGAACCACAACTATTACCTCATTGAGGTTTAGGGTTAGAAACCCTATCCTTGTTGACCCTTGGAGCACTAGAAGAGCCTTGGTTGGAGAACCTTTATTTGAACCTTGGTCGACCTTGTCCATCAGACCTAGCATTGGAGAAGTTCCCATCACCGGTTCTAGCCCTTCTTACCTCTCTATTCCTCTTCTTGAGTTTTGACTCCTCAGTTTGTTGAGCATATACAATGAGCCTTGAGATATCCATGTCATGATGGAGCATTGCCGTACGACATTCTTCTTGAACCAAGTCGTTCACACCCATAAAAAACCGACTCATCTCATCCCTCGAATTTGCCACCATAGATGGAGCATACTTAGATAGTTGGGTAAATTTCAAGGCATACTCATGCTACTTTGCCTAAGCTTTATAAATTCCTCCACCTTAGCTTACCTCAACTCTCGAGGAAAGAATCTATCAAGAAATGTTGATTTGAACGTTTCCCACTCAACCGGGCCTGCTCCCACAGGTCTTCCTCTCTTCCACAGATCATACCATACTTGAGCAACATCCTTTAGTTGGTAGGCAACTAACTCCACCTTCTCTTGCGAAGACACCCCCATAATATCAAGAACTTTATAAACCTCATCGATAAACCTTTGGGGATCCTCTTCCACTTTAGAGCAATGGAATTTGGGAGGTTCATTCTAGCAAAATCCATAACCCTAGAAATAGTCAAATTCACATTACGATTGACCAGAGCTACCACATCCCTATTGTCTTGAGCTGCCAAAGTTTGGGCCAACATTTGAAAAGCCGACCTAACCTCCTCATTTGGCATAGCCAAAGAATCAATCAGAGCTTGAGGAGCTTGGGGAGGAGCTTTTTGATTCACATTCTCCTCTTCCATCCTTCAAGCATTAGCCCTTCGTGTATTCATTTCCTTAAGATAGAAGAGAAGGATTAGGAGAGGGACTTTATAGAGTTAAACTTTAAGGCAAAACTTAAGAGTAATGAAAGAAGTGAAATTTCCTAAACATCTTATAGCCTCTCATTCATAAGTGTGGCGCGCTTCATACCCATGAACAAGACTCTACTAGACGTGGCTTATGAGACATCATCCTAGAATCATTCTAAATCTTGTGATCTGATTACCAAGTTTGTCACGACCCAAGGGTACCCCCTAGACGTAACAAGGCACATAAAACCCCGAAAGGCACCATGTAAGCCACTTAGAATATCATAAACAAATCATAGAAAAATAAAGAGTAAAAACGCATTTCAAGTCCAAGATTTTCATAAAGGAAAGTGGAAGTCTAGACTTGTCTCAATTAGCTATCTATTACAATAATTGAATCAAAATAGGGTCACAGCCCAAAACAACATAATTCAAAAGTGAAAATACAAGAATGAAAGTACAATGATAGTATCCGTCCTCGAATCATGAGGACTCACCAAACAAGCAAGGAGAATGATCAATTCCAAGATCTAGCCACAATGGGGACCACCTTGAGAACCGGACCCTACATTTGGGGAAAATGTAGGAAAATATGGGTTAGTACAAAGATGCACTAAGTATGATAGCCATGCATAAAATCATGAAAACATGCTAAAAGGGGCATTTTAGTTGAATGCATGCAATTTGCTAAGTCAAAGCATCATTTTGAATATAGTGGAAAAGCATAAGTCATAAGCATAATCAACTCATAGATCATCACATCATAAAAGGGACATACCATAGATACCCTCAAATCATTCTTGTGCAACACATGAGTAAAATCCCATAATCTCACCCATAGTAAGTAAAGCTTCTTAAGTAACCATAGTCCATATTTCTTATTCTTGTTCATATTATTGTACTAGTGGGAATAAGCCTTAACCGACATAGACCATATGAGCTAACATGGAATCCGGTGTCTACCCCACACCGAAAAGGGGTTGTTTTACTTGCCTAAGGTAGAACCATACTCTTAACTTAGGTGGATCCACTAGTTAAAGACCTATGTGGTCACATAGTTTATGGGATAAAGAGATTGCTTCTAGAAACCCGGCCACAACTAAGGTAGAAGGTTTCCATCTAATTTGGAAAGCCGGACTCAACAATCGTATAAGCTTTCATTTCATATTCATATCCAGTTGGTGCTAAGCATTAATTCCAATAGATTACATATTAAGTCTTGACTTACGTGAAAATTCATGGAAGAATGTCTTGACACTCAATCCAACATAATTCATACTATAGCTCATAGATTGAATAGGTGAGAATATCCTTTCAACCCTAGAATCATCATATTGTGAGAACACATTTCACATCACATCATATTAATACATAAGTGTGTACATGAGGATAACTTCCAACAACACAACAACTAGATCATAATAATATTCACTTTATTCTCAAAGTGTTCATAAAGCATATACATAAACCTCATAATCATGCATAATTCTCATAATTTGCCCTTCAAGGACCATAGATCACAATCCATCAACACTTCTAGAATTACTATATTAGACATGGATGATAACATGATTCAAATTGTTCAATTACTACATGCATAATTCTATCATATTCTACTTGCATCAATCATCACCCACACTTTGAGATCCAAATTGGGAAAATAGGGGAATTCATGGATTATTGGGGTGTTCAAGACAAAAACATATAAAATCATCAATATATACATAATAAAACATAATTCAATCATTAAAAACTAATTTTAAAGGAATCCATGAGATTGAAGTCAACCCCAAACTTTTGGAATTTCTAGCTTTGAAATTGGGGTTTTTGAAGGGCTCCATGGGTGAATTCTACCCATGGATGAAGAGCTACCATACCTTAGCTTTGAATTCCAATGAAATTGAGCAGAAAATCTTCTTCCTTCAACCCTAGCTTCACCTTCCTTCTTCTTCTTCCTTGGAGTTCTAGAGAGAGTTTTGGGGGAAAAGTAGGTTTTGATTTGGGAATTTGGAATTATGAAGAAGATGACTTGTTTTGGGGATCTTAAAACTATATATAGTTAGTCTAAATTAATTGTCACAACCCAGGGGTACACCCTAGATGTAACATGGCATACTTGACCCCGAAGGGGTCTCATACAAGCCCTTAGCATATCATAACATAAGATAATAGAAAAGTACGGAAAAATTGAAACTTTTATCCATACAATCGAAGTCATTTTCATAAAAGCAAGCGGAAGTCTTTACTACACTTTGTCTCAAACAATCTAATACAACTTTAGAATAAAACTCTTGGGACACAGCCCATACAATAATCTCAACATGAAAATAAAATACATAAAGGAACTAGTGGATTTTGTCCTCGAAGCTATGAGGACTCACCAAAAATCTTTAACTAATTGCAACTTCTAGAAACCTATCTCCAAGAGTAGAACTCAATCTCCAAACCCTACATTTGATTAGAATGTAGGCAAAGTATGTGCTAGTACAAAATGTACTAAATATGTTAGCTAGCATAATCATAAGAACATAAGACAAGGGTTAGTCAATATTAGACATAATCCAAAATCATATGAAATACTTCATGCAACATAAACTATAAGCATAAGAGACAATATCATTATAATAAGCAAAGTCTCCAACATAAGCATCATATAAGCATTATTTAATTCTTAGTCATCCATACCATAATAGAACTACTCTCAAGTAACCTAAAAGCATATTTGTGCAATGCAATAATAGCATCCCATAATACCACCCTAGCTAAGCATCCCTTTTTGGTCATCTTAATCATAGTCTATATACATGGTCAAGTCATTAACCTTTTCTACCATAAGAGAACCATACTCCTAGGTAGCCTCAAAGCACACTTGTGCAATGTATGGAATGCATCCAATACTATCCTTCACACTAAGCATAACATTGAAGTCATCCTAGTCATACTTACCCTCCTTTGGTCTCACTATTAGGTTACTTCTTTTAAACAAGGGAAATATCACCTTTAGTCAATCATATCTTGGAAGGCAACTATAGCAACAACCCAACCTAAATCTACACTATATAAAAGAACACTTCATAAGTAGTTTCAAGTCATACTTGTGCAATGTATGAATAGCATCCCATACCACTATCCACACTAAGTACCATTTTAGGCCATCATACTTGCTCACTAGTTGGGGACTAGTCCCTCTTTACTATTTGCCATTAATCATTTAAGGTACTTCTCTATTTAGTACAAGGCAAGTCACAACGCATGAATGGATTCTATTTCCCAATTCAAGGCTATCAAGGAATAACCCCCTAATAGGTTAGACCATGTTATCATCTTACTAACATAACTATATTAAGTTAAACTAACTACCTTGGAAGGCACACTATCATGCAAGTCCAAGTTATTCTAGGAAGGGTACAATTGTTCCATCCTAGCTACGATGAAATAGTCCTAGTCCAACTAAGTCATGCTACCCTTACAAGCACACTATGATGCTAATGCAAGCTACCCTTAGGAGAGTATGATTCTCAATCCTAAGCTACCCTTAGGAGAGTATAAGTCCTCAATCATAAGCTACCCTAAGGAGTGTATAAGTCCTCAATCCTAAGCTACCATGACTAACCCTAACTCAAGCTACCTTTGAAATGCATATCACAATGCAAAGTCAAGCTACCCTTACAAGCACACCAAGATGCTAATGTAAGCAATCCATAGGAGAGTACGATTCTCAATCCTAAGCTACACTTAGGAGAGTATAAGTCCTAAATCCTAAAGCTACCATGAAATGGTCTTTGCCAAACCAAGTCATGCTATCATAAAAGCATCCTAATAGTGCTAGTAAAAGCTACCCTTAGGAGAGTATAGATCGTTAATCCTAGGATACCATGACTATTCCTAACTCATGCTACCCCTGACATGCATCTTACAATGCTAAGTCAAGCTACCCTTAGGAGAGTGTAAATCCTAAATCCTAAGCTATCCAATCTTGGTCTTGTCTTACCAAGTCAAGCTATACATGAAGGGAACATATATCACAACTTCAAGCTATTCTAGACTAACAACCTTTGATTCATTTTAGATTATTAAGCCAACTTAGAATCATTCTATGTGAGAGACCCTTGGATCTCCTAGCATATTTATGCCTAAATGTGTAAGTGAGAAAATAATACACAACAAGGTCACATCATATTAGCTTCACCCCCTGATGTTTGCGTAATCAAGACACAACTTCCAATGCAAGTGTCTACGATCGTACAATAGTATAATAACCCAACCAAGGGTTGGGATCATTCCCACAGGGATTGGTTTTGAGAATTAGTAGAAAAATAAAATTTAGTTCTAATTAGTCATAGCTAAAAACACTGTCGAATACAAACATACTAAATTTAAGGGGTGATATAAAAGTGTCAATTAACAATGGGGGTTTTTGTCACAAGTAAGTAAAAACAACAAAAATGCAAAGAGTACTAATCAAGGAGATGGGGTTCTTGGGATGTGATAGGAATACGGGATAAACTAAACTATTGGGTACATAATTTTGATAATAAATTTGTTGAATATTTGTGACTAGGCTAGACCATAGTTAGGGTAAATTCTCTCTCGAGCAACTTACCCCAAATCAAATGGGTTCCTCTCGGACACCCATTTGCAGCATGAAGAACAGCCTCCGCCTTAACCCACTGACTCTCTCGAGCTGAGTGTGTGGGAGAAGGACTAGGGTTCACTCTCTCGAGCTGAACCTCATGTCGACCCACTCCTCTCACCGGCCTTCAATTCAGTAGTCTAAGTTTTATGACCTCTCTTTCGAGCAAGCTGAAAACACAAACGAAATCACATCTAAACAACAAATAAATCATCAACAAACAAGACCCAACATGAAATCTAACCCATATTCACAAAATCACACCCCAAGAATTGGGGTTTTCGCTACACATGTAAAAGAAGTAGAACTGTATACCAATCTCAGTTTCCATCAATGGGTATGCAAGATTAAGTCTTAAAACAAGTCAAAAGTGAAGAATACTCAAGACCCAAGTCCAAAATCTTGGATTTGAAACCCTTTGAATCTTCAAGTTCATAAAAACCTTCTCCAAGCTTAGGACTCAAAAGTCTATGTTAAAAATTCTATAATAAAAATCTGATACTAGTCTACAACTCTCAATAAGTATTTATAGTTTTCAAAAATCTGTGCTGCAGCAGATCATTCGGCGTCATTAGTCGAGATCGCCGATCAACTCGGCGATCCGCCTTTTGGTAGGTTTCATCACCGTCTTGCTCTATCCTTCAGTATCGTCGTGTTTGGATCATTGGGCGACATAGTACAGCTTCCCAGAACTGCTCGGTGATTCACCGACTGCTCTTTTTCATCGCCGATTTGATCCTTTCCTTCAGGGTTCAACATAATGGAACAAAAGACTAGGATAAGACCTTTTGGCGACTCGCCGAATGGGTTCGGCGATTCTCACATCTTTATTTCTTCATTCTTTCAGCTGCCTTTGTTCCTTTTTATTGCTAAGTAGTGTCCATGCTTTCCTTCAAACTCCAAATACCTAAAACTTAAAGGTTTTCATCAGATATTGAGATAAAATATGCATTTGAGGAAACTAATTCTATCAAAATATAGCCCTAAATGAGTCCAATTTGTGGACTCATCAACACCCCCAACTTAAACTCTTGCTTGTCCTCAAGCAAACTCAAGTTCAGTCGTTCAAAAAAGGTGTCTCAAACAGTGCTACACAAGACTCAATCATGAATGCATACAACAAAACTCAATTTACTTATGCAAAGATCAAATGTGCACTCAAAGATTCAAGTTGTGACTCACCAATATCAAAGAATCTCATTCTCACTATACTTGCTTCAAGTGCAAGTTCAAGGTCAACCAAAGTGTTCAAATGCCTCACACAAGGAATGATTCCATATTCACACAATGGTTCACAGTTTAAAGCTTCGGAATCAGATGCAACGCTCACACTCACAAAGAAGAACATAATGCATGCTTTCACCCATAGGTTTGCCCGTATTTTCCGATCAACATTTGTTTCAGCTCACTCAAGATCAAAAAGGTCTTTTCAAGGCTTGTAATGGGGCTGAGTGCAAAGGTATGGTCATTTAGGCTTCGTGACTTTCATCGTCATGAAATGTGGTGCTCACAACTCTTCCTTTCCTTTTCCTATATCATTCTCTTTAGTGCTCAGAAATCATCCTATTATTCACTTTCCATGGATGTTTGTGAACCCCATTTCTTTTGAACTTTATTCCACAACTTTCTTTTTCATTCTTTTTCTTTTTCTTTTCTCTCTCTTTTTATATGCAAGGGTTCCATTTTTCTCAAAACCATGGGTAAGAGGGACTTTCTTGCACTTCTTGATTTGCCTTTTCTTTTCACCACACCCCCAACTTAGGCTTTTAGCCTAAGTTGGCTATTCAACTAACCACAACTTCACGAGGATTATGGGTAATGGATAAAGAAAGGTTATAATTTCATCAAGTTTCTTCCAAAGAAAGGTAAGGCTCAAGGGATGTTCAAAAGCGGTTCACACACTCACAAGGTAGGTCACAAAAAAGGTATATGTCAAATTTGCTCACACTCTTAGAAGTTGCCTAAAATCATATCAAGAGATAACATCACTTAGTTGACCGGACTAACGGGGAAAATTCTAGGATCTATCATGCATGGTTCAAAGTAAGCTCATCATACTAGGCATTGACACTACAGTCAAACAAGACTCCACACTTTCGCTAGTGTGCAATGATCATCACAAGAAACTTAATTCGATATTAGGCTAGTCATAATGTGATGCAAAGAGTTCACATATTGTCTATGAAACTTCATTTGGACTCATCGTATCCACACATTCATTTTCGTTCGATTGAGAACACTATTCAAGTCATTGGTATTGATCGGAACAGAGACTTAAATTTTGCCAAAGAACAGCCACATTCAACACACGAGAGGTAGCAAAAATTTTCGGACGGGTTAAAATTTTGCAATTTAAAATAAAGGAGCCATAAACTCAAACATCCACAAAAACAATATATCAAACATAATTTTTAAACAGAGCAGCCCAAATACAAAACAAAAAATGAACATCAATAGCACACAAAGGTGGGCCTCACCCCACCACAAATAAAAACATTTGTCCTCAAATGCCAATAACAAAATATCCTGAATGTAAAATAAAGTAAGACAGAGATGGAGATAAAGAAGGGTCCTGTCTACACAGTCGCTCCATCTGTCGGGGCATCAGTGCCTGGTGCCTTGCCTTTTCCTTTTCCTTTTCCCTTCCCACCAGTTGTGGAAGGTTTTGTAGCTTTTCCTTTTGATACAGTTGTACCTTCGTTGATTTTAATCCCTTTTGCCTTATTGCGGGGTGACATGTTTCTACCTGCAACTTTGGGTCTAGCCATGTTTGCAATATATCAAGAAAAACTTCTTAACAATTCATTCAAAAGCGCATATAATCAGTAGTAGATAGGTTTGCCGAATCGGTCGGCGAATCGCCGACTCTTTTCAGCGTGCAAGGGGTGTCCGCCAAAAATTACAGTGCAACAAGTATTTTAGGAGTGCAGACAAAGGGCGATCAAAAATACTTTCGGCGAGTCACCGAGTTCTTTTGGAGACCTTAGGCTTCTTGCCAAAAGTTACAGAAACCAACAACATAAGTAGCATGAAATTAAAGGTGAGATGGGGGCATTAGGTGAACCACTGAGTGGTTCAGCGAGCTCGACCTAGCTCGCTAAATGGCCCAACGTGCCTATTTTCAACGCAACTTCTCGAATTCAACCCTGCAATCCTAAAAATAAAATTAACACTTCCATTAGTGAAATTAAACTAAGACCCATAACTCCCATCATCCCGGGATACTCAGACGTCTTCCGATTCTGCCAAACTAGATAGCTCGCAAGTACAACCACACAATTTGACTCATTTCAACGCACAAGCATACAGAATTTCAAAACCCAAGATACAACAGGTACGATTCTAGACTTAAGATATGCATTCGAACATTCTAATCCTACCAGATAGGCCCAGCACACGCCAACATGAAATGAGTATTGCAAATGAGTAAAAGATTCTTAAAAATAAACTAGGGGTTCGGAACTAACCTTAGTTGTCGATTAATACTAATTGAAATGCTAGGCAGCAAAGTAATCCAACTCTGAGCACAAACCGTCGACTAAATTACTCACCAAGATGTGGAACTATAAATGCGATTTTGTGAGGTTAGAAAGTGAGGGAAAATGAAATTTCAAACCTTTTGACCCGATATACCATCCGGTTCGTGCCCATTTGGAGATATTAGTCATGTTCGCCTATATACTTGGCGACATGCCCATTGGATATTTACCTCGCCGATTTTTACAGGACCTTCACTAAATGTGACGATCCAAACGACGGTCTTCATCGGGATTGCCGACCTGGTTGGCGGTTCACCAAATTTCTCCTTGACTCACCGAGTTTTACAGGCCCAAATTACTATGATTTTAAGCCAAACAACAGATTCAATCGGGCACGCCGACCCCTCTGGCGATGCACCGATTAGGTCATTCTTTCACCCAGCTGCACTTTTTAAATGCTTTCCCACTTAAACCTACACAATCAACACACCATTATTTATAAACTCAAAATAAGAACAAGGGTTTTGGGTTGCCTCCCAAACAACGCTTAGTTAATGTCGTGGCACGACGCAAGTCAGCACTCAAACTCCATTTTTGGGGTTAGCCATAGTATCACTAGGCAACCCTTGTTTTGTTGCGAGTGGAGATCGGGCAACGCAAAACTCATGAGGTTCTCGAGCAGCTAGACAGCTCTGGAATGAGACCAAATCATCCACTTCATTCCTTTAATGTCTTCCTTCATTCTTTCCAGCTCTCTATCTTGCTCAGTCACCTTGTGGAGAATGATTTAAAGCATTCCCTCAAGGCGTTTAACCTCATTGTCCTTGAGACTTCTTCACTTTTGAGGCGGGATGTTTTTATCCTTCCTCTTACACTGGACTTCGATCTTCACTATCTTTTTGGCCAACTCATCCATCTGAATCATTAGGGTGGCCAACATGAAGACCTTTTCTACTTCTTGGTTCGTTTCAGCCATTTGATTAAGCAATTGAGCTGCTATCACATATGGTTGTTTCGCAATGCCTCCCGAAATGAATCGGTCGACCAACCTCTTGTTTCCAGGACCAAGACTTCTGTAGAAACAATCAAGGAGAGCTATGTGGGGAATTTCATGATTTGGGCATTGATTGATCTGTTCATTAAACCTTGCACATGACTTGTTGATCCGTTCACCTTCTAATTGCTTGAAGGTGAGGATACGATCCCGAAACCTCATTACCTCTAATGGAGGGAACTCCATTATCTCCCGATTATTGTTCGCCATACTCATTTCCTCTGTTTCAACACAAAAAGGAAAAACAAAACTAAAAATAAAGTAAGTGAACTACAACTAAGAAGAACAAAAATTCTACTAAACTAAGAATTCTCAAATAACACCACTCCCCGGCAGCGGCGCCATTTTGATGTTTGCGTAATTAAGACAACTTCTAATGCAAGTGTCTATGATCGTACAATAGTATAATAACCCAACCAAGGGTTGGGATCATTCCTACAGGGAGTGGTTTTGAGAATTAGTAGAAAAATAAAATTTAGTTCTAATTAATCATAGCTGAAAACATTGTCGAATACAAACATACTAAATTTAAGGGGTGACACAAATGTGTCAATTAACAATGGGGATTTTTGTCACAAGTAAGTAAAAACAGCAAAAATGCAATGAGTACTAATCAAAGAGATGGGGTTCTTGGGATGTGATAGGAATACGGGATAAACTAAACTATTGGGTACATGCTTTTGATAATTAATCTGTTGAATATTTGTGACTAGGCTAGACCATAGTGGGGGTAAATTCTCTCTCGAGCAACTTACCCCGAATCAAATGGGTTCCTCTCGGACACCCACTTGCCGCATGAAGAACAACCTCCACCTTTGCCCACTCACTCTCTCGAGCTAAGTGTGTGGGACAAGGACTAGGGTTCACTCTCTCGAGTTAAACCTCATGTCGACCCACTCCCACCGGCCATCAATTTAGTAGTCTTAGTTTTACGATCTCTCTCTCTCGCAAGCCGAAAACACAAAGGTGAAATCGTATTTGTAACTACAATTTCATTAAGTTCCACCACAACTACTAAATGAAATCACATCTAAACAACAAATAAATCATCAACAAGCAAGACCCAACAGAAAATCTAACCCATATTCACAAAATCACACCCCAAGAATTGGGGTTTTAGCTACATATGTAAAAGAGGTAAAAATGTATACCAATATCAGTTTCCATCAATAGGTATGCAAGATTAAGTCTTAAAACAAGTCAAAAGTGAAGAATACTCAAGACCCAAGTCCAAAATCTTGGAGTTGAAACCCTTTGAATCTTCAACTTCATCAAAACCCTCTCCAAGCTTAGGACTCAAAAGTCTATGTTAAAAATTCTATAATAAAAATCAGATACTAAGCTACTACTCTCAATGAGTATTTATAGTTTTCAAAAATATGTGCTGCAGCAGATCATTCGGCGTCGTTAGTCGAGATCACCGATCAACTCGGCGATCCTCCATTTGGTAGGTTTCATCCCCGTCTTGCTCTATCCTTCAGCATCATCGTGTTTGGATCATTGGGCGACATAGTACAGCTTTGCGGAACTGCTCAGCGATTCACCGACTGCTCCTTTTCACCGCCAATTTGATCCTTTCCTTCAGGGTTCAGCACACTGGAACAAAAGGCGAGGATAAGACCTTTTGGCGACTCGTCGAATGGGTTCAGCGATTCTCAGATCTTCATTTCTTCGTTCTTTGAGCTGTCTTTGTTCCTTTTTTTGGCTATGTAGTGTCCATGCTTTCCTTTAAACTCCAAATACCTGAAACTTAAGGGTTTTCATTAGATATTGAGATAAAATATGCATTTGAGGACACTAATTCTATAAAAATATAGCCCTAAATGAGTCCAATTTGTGGACTCATCAACCCCCAAAGCCCTAATATTGGTGACTACAAGCCTTATTCTCAAGCTTTACTTCTTACTATCTTCTTTATACCTAGATTTCAAGGTATTCTAATCACATCCTTCATTAGTAGGTGATTCTAGTCATAATTGATCATAAACGTTCAAATTCTACTTTACTAGTTATGATCCTTCATATTCAATAAAGTGTAGTTCAATTCATGATTTTATGTTCCTAACCTCTAACAACTACTACATATGACATTGATTTTAGAAGATCAATTCTATTTCTTCAATTTCACCTTTCATGGCATAAACCCACACAATATCACATTCATCAATTAGACTAGGGTTTACCATAGAAATCACATAAATTCATCATAATATCATAATTCAATGCTAATTCATTCATAATTAGGTATTATCCACTAGATTAGAATCATACCTAAACACTACCCACAATGTAGGAAGAAACCCTAGCTAGAGTTTTGGGTTTTGACTTCACAATTGGGGGAAAACCTAGGGGCCTCAAAGGGTGGAAGAACCCATAGATGATTAAGCTAACATGCCTCAATTCAAAGCCCTAAACAAGCTTGAAACAACGGAGGAAAATCTTCCCCTCTTCCTTCTCTTCTTCTTCTTCTTCTTCTTCTTTACTACTGGAGAGAGAATTATTTAGAGAGTATTTGGGGACTTGGAAGAATGAATTAATTGACTTAGTTTAGGGGTCTATTAGGATTATATATGTGGTTTAATAACTAACTAACCGACCTCCCTTAACCCCTAACTAATTACTAATTAACCCCCAAACCCCTAACTTGAAACTAAAAACTCAAAATCTGACCTCACTTACGAAACCCCCATCCACGGACCGTGGATGGGTCTACTGCCTATGCTGTACCTCCGTAGGTGGAGGTCTGCAGCTGAAATTTGCAGTCAAGAGCAGGCCTTGACCCACGATCCCAACCCACGAGGCGTGGGTCCATCTACTGGTCGTTGGTGGCTGCATTTTGACAGCTTTTGGGGCTGTTTTGAGGTCCTCCTCAAGGACCCCTTGGGTGGTCCTTGGGGGGTTGTACCTTGACACCCTAATCCTAAAACCCTCATTCTAAGTACGGGAAGTCATTTTACGAGCTTAACCCTCATTTCTAACTTTAAAACTCTTACGAAAAGCTCTAGAACTCTCTAGTCTCACTTACTAGTTTTCGGGGTATAACAATATCTCCCCCTTGGGATCATTTGTCCTCGAATGACCTTTATAAACACTTATTAAGGTCACCACTCTAAACTAATAGCCCATCATGCATGCACTACATCTAAATGCACATAACCAAGGAAGAAAACTTCAATTCCAAGCTAAACACATTCAATGCAACACAAGGGAGTAGGAACTACTTCTACCAACCCAAAATGCATGAAATTCTATATCTACTCATTTTCAAGGAAGAACGAACATCTCCTAGCTAAAACATGCTCAACACACACTCATGGAGCTTAAATGCAATTTACTCTCAACAAGCATTTATTCAAGGAGGAATCTTTCAACTCCAAACTAAGGCATGCTCATTAATTCATCTCATGAAGTCTATATGCAATCCTACTCAAATGCACTACAACATGAGGGAAAACAATGCAAACTCATTTTCTTTTAAATTACAAGCTTTATGAATATGCACCACATAAGGAAATCATGGAAACATACAAATCACACATGACTCCACATATAAGAAAATCAAGAGGAACTTATCATCTCAAGAACTTAAGCGCTAAAGGAGGAATACAAGGAAAAGGAATGAGGATATCGGGACTTCTCATTGGCCCTAGGCCTCCCAAGTAGCACCCTCAACTAAACCCTTACTAAAAGATCACTCCTTAACATTTTCATGGGAACAGGTTCCCTGTTCTTCTATTTCTTAACTTGTCGGTCTAAGATCCCCACCAGTACTTCTAACTTAGAGTGCTTCTCTTTAAGCAACTCTAGCTCACAAGCATTCTTACTAACACCACTCAAGATCTCACATGATCCTACCAAGCCGGGACTAAACTTCTCATACTCACTACACCTCTCAAGGTGAGAATTTCAAGCAAACCTAACTCATGAACATTACGAATACTCAACGACCTTGCTATCTAAGCACATTATCTCCCCCTTGGGAGAAAGCCTATAAAAACTCTTTTAAGCATTACTTCTTTAGATTATAAGGTCGGAGCAAGTCATCACTAATCTTTCACATCCATCACACAAGATGCTTCTAAACCATGGTTAATTACACTTCTACTCTTCTTAGAGTAGTCTACTCACTCAACACAACTAGGCATTACTATAACACCATATTCATCAAATCTATCAACATACTTCAAAACTCATCATGACTAAGTCGGGTTCTACCATCAGCTAAACATAACCATAACGCAACCCATTCATACTAAAGACAACATCACAGTCTATCATCTCAAATCCATCAAGTCACATAGCCATAATTGGCATCACAACCAACCTTTTCTCCCTCGCTCCTTCTAAAATAATCCCTTCGAGTAGTCATATCCTAAAGACCATCGGATAAGGAATAGGAGAGAGACCTTATAGAGTTAAACTCTATGGCACGACTTAGAGAATGAATAAGTGAAATTTCCTAAGCATCCAATAGCCTCCTATTCATAAATGTGGCACGCTTCACATTTATGAACAAGACTCTACTAGACGTGGTTTGAGACAATCCTAGAACCATTCTAAACCTTGTGCTCTAATACCAAGTTTGTCATGTCCCAGGGGTACACCCTAGATGTAACATGGCGTACTTGACCCCGAAGGGGTCTCATACAAGCCTTTAGCATATCATAACATAAGATAATAGAAGAGTACGGAAACTTTAAAACTTTTATCCATACAATCAAAGTCATTTTCATAAAAGCAAGCAAAAGTCTTTACTACACTTTGTCTCAAACCATCTAATACAACTTTAGAATAGAACTCTTGGGACACAACCCATACAATAGTCTCAACATGAAAATAAAAGACATAAAGGAACTAGTGGATTTTGTCCTTGAAGCTATGAGGACTCACCAAAATCTTCAACTCCTTGCAACTTCTAGAAACCTATCTCCAAGAGTAGAACTCAATCTCCAAACCCTACATTTGATTAGAATATAGGCAAAGTATGCGTTAGTACAAAATGTACTAAATATGTTAGCTAGCATAATCATAAGTGCATAAGACAAGGGTTAGTCAATATAAGACATAATCCAAAATCATATGAAATACTTCATGCAATATAGACTATAAGCATAAGAGACAATATTATCATAATAAGCAAAGTCTCCAACATAAGCATCATATAAGCATTATTTTACTCTTAGTCATCTATAACATAATAGAACTACTCTCAAGTTACCTAAAAGCATACTTGTGCAATGCATGAATAGCATCCCATAATACCACCCAAGCTAAGCATCCCTTTTTGGTCATCTTAATCATAGTCTATATACATGGTCAAGTCTTTAAGCTTTTCTTCCATAAGGGCACCATACTCCTAAGTAACCTCAAAGCACACTTGTGCAATGTATGAAAAGCATCCCATACTATCATTCACACTAAGCATAACCTTGAAGTCTTCCTAGTCATACTTACCCTCCTTTGGTCTCACTATTAGCTTACTTCTTATAAACAAGGGAACTATCACCTTTAGTCAATCATATCTTGGAAGGCAACTATAGAAAAAACTCAAGGTAAATCTACACTATATAAGAGAACACTTCATAAGTAGCTTCAAGTCATACTTGTGCAATGTATTAATAGCATCCCATACTACTATCCATACAAAGTACCACTTTAGGCCAACATACTTGCTCACTAGTTGGGGACTAGTCCCACTTTACTATTTGCCATTAGTCATTTAAGGTACTTCTCTATTTAGTACAAGGCAAGTCATAATACATGAATGGATTCTATTTCCCAATTCAAGGCTACCAAGGAATAACCCCATAATAGGCTAGACCATGCTATCATCTTACTAACATGACTATATTAAGCAAAACTAAATACCTTTGAAGTCACACTATCATGAAAGTCCAAGCTATTCTAGGAAGTTTACAAGTGTTCCATCCTAGCTACCATGAAATAGTCCTAGTCCAACTAAGTTATGCTACCCTTACAAGCACACTATGATGCTAATGCAAGCTACCTTTAGGAGAGTATGATTCTCAATCCTAAGCTACCCTTAGGAGAGTATAATTCCTCAATCCTAAGCTACCCTTAAGAGAGTATAAGTCCTCAATTCTAAGCTACCGTGACTAACCCTAACTTAAGCTACCCTTGAAATGCATCTCACAATGCAAAGTCAAGCTACCCTTACAAGCACACCAAGATGCTAATGTAAGCTATCCTTAGGAGAGTATGATTCTCAATCCTAAGCTACCCTTAGGAGAGTATAAGTCCTCAATCCTAAAGCTACCAGGAAATGGTCTTGGCCAAACCAAGTCATGCTATCATGAAAGCATCATAATAATGCTAGTTCAACCTACCCTAATTAGAAGAGTATAGATCCTTAATCCTAGGCTACCATGACTACTCTTAACTCATGTTACCCTTGACATGTATCTTACAATGCTAAGTCAAGCTACCCTTAGGATAGTGTAAATCCAGCTATCCTATCTTAGTCTTGTCTTACCAAGTCAAGCTATACATGAAGGGAACATGTATCACAACTTCAAGCTATTCTAGACTAACAAGCTTTGATTCATTTTAGGTTATTAAGCCAACCTAGAATCATTCTATATGAGAGAACGTTGGATCTCCTAGCATATTTATGCCTAAATGTGTAAGTGAGAAAACAATATACAACAATATCACATCATATTAGCTTCACCCCTAATGCCCTAACATTGGTGACTATAAGCCTTATTCTCAAGCTTTACTTCTTACTATCTTCTTTATACCTAGATTTCAAGGTATTCTAATCACATCCTTCAGTAGTAGGTGATTCTAGTCATAATTGATCATAAACGTTCAAATTCAACTTTATTAGTTATGTTCTTTCATATTAAATAAAGTCTAGTTCAATTTATGATTATATGTTCCTAACCTCTAACAACTACAACACATGACATTGATTTTAGAAGATCAATTCTAATTCTTCAATTTCACCTTTCATGGCATAAACCCACACAATATCACATTCATCAATTAGACTAGGGTTTACCATAGAAATTGCATAAATTCATCATATTATTATAATTCAATGCTAATTCACTCATAATTAGGTATTATCCACTAGATTAGAATCATACCTAAACACTACCCATAATGTAGGAAAAAACCCTAGCTAGAGTTGGGTTTTGACTTCACAATTGGGGGAAAGCCTAGGGGGCTCTATGGGTGGAAGAACCCATAGATGATTAAGCTAACATACCTCAATTCAAATCCCTAACCAATTTTGAAACAATGGAGGAAAATCTGCCTCTATTCCTTCTCTTCTTCTTCTTCTTCTTCTTCTTCTTCTTCTTCACTTCTAGAGAGAGAATTTGGGGTCTTGCAAGAATGAATTAATTGACTTATTTTAGGGGTCTATTAGGATTATATAGGTGGTTTAATAACTAACTAACCAACCTCCCTTAACCCCTAACTAATTACTAATTAACCCCCAAACCCCTAACTTAAAACTAAAAACTCAAAATTTGACCTCACTCACGAAACCCCCATCCACGGACCGTGGATGAGCCTACTGCCCATTCTGCACCTCCGTAGGTGCAGGTCTGCAGCTGAAATTTGCATTCAAGAGCAGGCCTTGACCCACGACCCCAACCCACGGGGCGTGGGTCCATCTACTGGTCGTAGATGGCTTCGTACGTGGCTGCATTTTGACAACTTTTGGGGCTGTTTTGAGGTCATCCTCAAGGACCCCTTGGGTGGTCCTTGGGGGGTCATACCTTGACGCCCTAACCCTAAAAACCTCATTCTAAGCACGGCAAGTCAATTTACGAACTTAACCCTCATTTCTAACTTTTACGAAAAGCTCTAGAACTCTCTAGTCTCACTTACTAGTTTCTGGGGTATAATATTTATACAAAACGATGTCACTTAATATTAACCTAAAATGGAAAACCCTAAAGTACCCCTTACCTAATTCTCAAAAATGGTTCTAGGTGGTTGGACCCACGACCCGTGCTGGTGAAGCGTGTGTCGGGGTTTGAGACCTGATTTTGCATGTTTCATCTATAGCCCCTCACCTACGAGGCATGGGGGCCTATGTGGCGTGAGTGGCCCCTCGTGGGTCACTGCCCAGGCATGTTTTTGGTGCATTCCTCAAGGACTCATGGTTGGTCCTTGAGGTTTGAACCTTGAAATTCTAACACGTAAACACTTTTTTTAAGGTATGAAGAGGTACATTCAAGGCTCTAACCTTCACGTCAAGCTCTAGTTTAGCCTACTAGTTTCTGGAATGTTACATTTGTGTGTTCCTAATGTTGATGATTTGAGGAATAGATCTTGTCAAAAGCCCATAGTTCTCGGTATTCCATTCATGCGGGAGTCACCAAGGTGTACGGTGACTTGCGGGAGATCTATTGGTGGAATGGGATGAAGAAGGATACTGTGGAATTCATGGCTAAGTGTCCTAATTGCCAACAAGTGAAAGTTGAACACCAGAAACCAGGAGGTTTTTCCCAAGATATTAGTATTCCTACTTGGAAGTGGGAACATTTGAATATGGACTTTATAGTAGGGTTGCCATGCACTCGGCGACAACATGACTCGATTTGGGTTATAGTAGATCGGATGACAAAATCGGCTCATTTTATTCCCGTCAAGGTTTCCTATGTAGAGGACTATGCTAATTTGTATTTGAGAGAAATGGTAAGGTTGCATCGAGTTCCCTTGTCCATTATTTCCGATCGTGGTACTCAATTCACTTCTCAGTTTTGGAAGTCTTTCCAAAAGGGTCTTGGTACTCGTGTTAAGCTTAGTGCGACTTTTCATCCCCAAACTGATGGGCAGGCGGAGCGCACTTTCCAAACTTTGGAAGATATGTTTAGAGCTTGTGTGATTGATTTTAAGGGTAATCGGGATAACCATCTTCCATTGATTGAATTTTCCTATGTTAATAGTTATCACTCGAGTATTAGTATGGCTCTATTTGAGGCTCTTTATGGCAGGAGGCATAGATCTCCTATAGGTTGGTTTGAAGTGGGTGAAATTGCCTTGATTGGGCCCGAGTTAGTTCATGAGGCTATAGAAAAGGTTCAACTTATTAGAGACAGGTTGAAAACGACTCAAAGTCGACAAAAGGCATATGCTGATGCTAGAATAAGGGATCTTGAATTTGATGTTCATGATTGGGCTTACTTTAAAATTTCACCTATGAAGGGTGTAACAAGGTTTGGTAAGAAAGGGAAGCTTAGTCTCCATTTTGTAGGCCCATATGACATTTTGAGATGCGTTCGTAAGGTTGCTTATGAACTTGATACTCCTAATGAGTTGGCATCGGTGCATTCGGTTTTTCATGTCTCTATGTTGAAGAAATGTGTTGGTGATCTGACATGCATTGTTCCTTTAGAAGGTTTGGGAGTTAAGGAGAATCTTTCTTACGAGGAAGTTCCGGTTTAAATTTTAGACCGGCAAGTCAAGAAGTTGAGAAACAAGGAAGTTGTTTCCGTGAAAGTGTTATGGAGGAATCATTTAGTTGAGGGTGCTACTTGAGAGGCCGAGGCCGATATGATGTCCGAATATCGTTATCTCTTTCCTTCTACTCCTACTCTAGCTTGAGGTAATGAGTTCCTCATGGTTGTTTTTAGTTTTGGTGTCATGTATGCTTTAGATATTCCCATGATTTCCTTATGTTATGCATGTTCATAAAAAACTTGTGTTTGAAAGAAAATGAGTTTATGTGATTGATTTTCCTCATGGTGTTGCTCATTGAGTGTGAGTTGCCTATAGGCTTCATGAGATGAATTGTTGAACATGCTTTAGCTATGCTATTGAGTATGAATTGCATAAAGGCTCCAAGAGAGAATGTTGAGCATACTTTTAGCTTGGAGAAGGTAGTTCCTCCTAGAATATGAGAAATCTGAAATTTCATGCATATTGGTTTGCTAGGTCTAGTTCCTACCTTCCATAGGATGCATTGAGTATATTTAGGTCGGAGTCGATGTTTCCTCCTTAGTTATGTGCATTTTAATGAGATTGCATGCATAATGGCTGCTAGTATTGAGTCTTTCCTTTAAAACAAATGTGTCTAGAATCTCATTCAAAGACGAATGTTCCCAAAGGGGAGATATTGTAGCACCCCGAATCTGAAAGAAGGCAACATAGCTAATTTTAGGAAGTTGTAGATGCCAGCCACGGAGGCCAACCACGGCCCGTGGATGGGACCACGAACTGTGGGTATGGTTCATGGAGTGGGCACCCAAAGTCTCCCAGGAAACATGAAACCACGGCCTAACCAATGGACCATCGGTCAGACCATGGTCCATGGTTGGGGCCCATGGTCCAAAGGCCAAAATCCAATATCTAACCACGAACAACAGTCGTGCAGGATGGTCTGTCTCCTGACCACAGTCCGTCGTCAGTGGTCCATTGGTGGGGGACTGGCAGATATTTTTATGGGCAGTGGGCTCTTTTCCTAATTAGTCTAGCCTAATACTATGTCGTTTTGCCTAAGTCCAACACCCCTATATAAGTATTTTAACCCTCAAATTTCCTTATAGAAATCATTCTCTCAATTCACCAAAAAGAAGGACTCTCAAAATATTTCTCTCTCTAGAACTTGAAGAAGAAGAAGAAGAAGGACTCAACCTAGGGTTTCAAGGCAAGCCTCCATTTTCACCATTGAAATGATAGTTTTCATCCATGGATTACTTCCATCCATGGATTTTCCAAATTACCCTATTTTCAAAGGTAGAAATCCCCAATTAAGTTAGGGTTTTCTTCAATTGCCATGGGTTCTCCTCATAGTTGATATAAATGATTGAATTATGATCTCTAATGCATGAATTGATGAAACACTATGGTTTTTATGATGATCCCACATGAACCCATGTAAATCCCATGTTTTCCAAATTATGATCATATGATGTGGGTCTTTGATTATGAAAGAAGATTTTATGAAATCAAGCATGAATTGATAGAAATTATATGATTTTATGATGAATTTCTATGAGCCCATATCTAACCCATGATTTCTAGATGTTGATGTATGAAAGTGGGTTTGGAACCATGAAAAGTGAATTATGAAATTATGCATGTTCTTAAGAGATTTATGTAAATGTTTTAAGGATGCTTTGAGAGTAAAGTATCAATGATGATGATTGTTGTTGTGTTGTTGAAAAGGTTTTTCATAAACACATTAAAGCATGATTTGTGAAAGGACATTCTCACATTTAGGATTGTTAGTGTTGAAAGGTTTTCTCAACTAAACTATGAATCAAAGACTTTAGGAGCTATCCCAATAAGGCCTAGCTTGGATTGGTTACTTAATTGTACCTCTCCATGGATGATGACTTAGCTTGGATTGGTTATTGAATGATACCTTTCCATGGATAGCTTGGATTGGCAAGATGAAGTGCCTTTCCATGGATAGCTTGGATTGGCAAGATGAAGTGCCTTTCCATGGATAATAAGAACAAGTTAAGAAAATAACTACTCCGTGGGATTTATGCTTAGCACCGAGAGGATATTGAGATGGAAGCTCTCCCATTAATAGAGGTCGGGTTTCTAGTAGCAATCTCCTTATCCCCTACCTCTGTGCCCCCATAGGATGATTGTCTAGATATACATTAGCTAGTGGATCCACTTTAGCTCAGATTCATGGTTCTACCTTGGAAAGTAGGACAACCCTTTTCGGTCTGGGAGACACCGGGGGATCATGTTATAGCTCACATGGTCTTTATGTCAGTTAAGACTAATTCCCACAATAATAATGAACCAAGGTTACTTCAAGGATGTATCGTAAGTATGTTTTAACATGATGTTCACTTGCATTGATCATGGTTTTATGACTTATGGTTTCTAAACTCTCAAGATGCATGTTTTAGCTTGATCATTGCTTACTCATGAAAATGTCCCTTTTTAGCATGTTTTAAATATTTCATGCATGGCTATCATACTTGGTACATTGTTTTGTATTAGCGCATACTCTTGCCTTCATTTCCCCAAATGTAGGTTCCGACTGTCAGGGTTTTTAGTTTTGTGGCTAGAGATTGACTTACGAGATTTCTGAGCTTTGGTCAGTCCTCATGCATTTGAGGACGGACTTTCATTGTTTATTTATTACTTTCAATTTTGGACATGATGTATGGGCTAGGCCTAATTTCATTCTATTGTATTAGATGGCTATTGAGACAAGTGTTTAGACTTCCGCTTTACTTTTTTTTAAAACTTTGGACTTGAAATATTGTTTTGATCTCCTTTGTTCTATTTCTTATGTTTTGAATGCTAAGTGGCTTGTATGGGGTTTCTCGGGGTCCTATACGTCATGTTACGTCTAGGGTGTACCCCTGGGTCGTGACAACTTGTCAACATGATTGACTAAAATTACTTCTATTTACTTTATGAACTACTGAAATATTATTTTCTTGAGTCTCAATTTTCTTTTTCCATTACATCAATATGGTCTACAAATTCAGAGAAATTTAAAGAGGAAAAAACAAAGCGACTTGTACCCATCATGACACTTGTAAACTACATCCAGTTATTTTGGTCATCTTTCGATATATCCGCATTTTTGGCAATAAATTTTGCAAAACTCCACTTTGCTTAAGAACAACTAAATGCATGAATAAGAAGCAGTAAAATGTGTCATAAAATTATGATAGGAACCCCTGATTAAATTAAGATTACAAGGTAATATTACGTTATGAATGTCTAGAATAATGCCCTTCGACTCTGCTACATTTATGATGCAGATACATATATTTAAGATCATCAACAGGCGCTTTGTTGAGATTACATCATCCATTTGTCTGCTTTTGGTGAGGCCTCCTTGCTTTCGGAGGACTCTAGTTTTATTGCTTTAGTAGTAGTAGTATTTTGAGTTTGTCGTGGGTCCTGTCCTGACACCCATCTTTAGACAGTAGAGGCTTCATGGATAGACAAGGATAAAGGGTCATTTAGTTTTCTTTCAGATGTTTTGCTAAAACTAGATCTCTTATATTCCGTATTTTCAGACAACATTTGAGATTCACTTTATTTCTTTAAATTACTTATCAATTTAAGCTTTCGTGTTTATGTTTTAGTCTTCCTCTAAAAGGTCAGTCATGCCAAGGTTTCCCTTAAAAGCAAATGATCTTCGAGCGCCGATCATATTCAAGGTGTAGGCTCAGAATGTGACACTTAAGTCCTTTCTAAGAATTTTCCCAGCTTCAGACCTAGTATAGAAGCTCTGAAGTGAACTTCTCTAATCTTCTTGTATGATGCAACCTGTTATATTAAGGAATCTGAAGAAATTAGCAATGAAGGCTCAGGAGTTGGTTAAATAAAAAAAAATTATTGTTTGATCCACAAAAAAAGAAACAATAGAAGCCCCTATATACCCAGAATCCGTGATGCACCATATTCATGTATCTTAAAATCATAAAATTAGTCATGTCGTACTATTTATCAGGGAGAAGGATGAGTCTCTGCTAGATGAAGCAGGGGAATAACACAAGGAAACTCGAAAAAATAGACAATGAAGATGACTACAATCTGCTTAGAAACAAAGTTGATTACATCTTCTTCATCTCTGGATTTATAAAATCGAACAACGACAAAGTGAATGAGATGCTAGCAATGGTACAAAGCACACTTTTTGTGCTTTTTACGGAGGCACTATTAATTATATTTAGTTTATGTTAGTTGCTTAAGATAGATATACATATATACACATAATTTTTTCTAAAGTTAACGGGTGCACGTGCAGCCCACAAATACATGTGGGTCCGCCTCTGTACTTAATACAACAATCTACACACACCAAAAGCAGTGTAGGACTACCAGATATACTCTAAGCCAAATTGACATTAGCAGTAGAAAATCAATTCTCTTTTGTAACTCGAGCAACAACATCTATCGCGAATTCTATTTCAAAGTTCATTATCATGGTTACCCACTAACAGAATGTAAACAAACACATAAAAATAGGATTGCAAATCCAAAAAAAAATTGAACCTTAACAAATAATCTATCTGATTATTTGAATCATGCATGTGTTACGATATTTCTTCAACATAAAAAAATTAGGTCTAATGTTCTTCCATATACGAAAATATCAATAAAATTCAGAAAGAGGGAAAAATGGAGGACGACACTTTTTCTTGTTCTTGACCGAAGACCTAAAGTACCAAAATGAGAGATAAATGTGAGGGACTTTTTGAATTCTTTTCCAGATTTTCTTTTAGTAAAGGTTATGCAGTAGCAGGTGGTAAGCCTAAAAAGTACCAGGTGGATCATTTTTTTGGACCTTGAACACGTTAGATGCCTAAGAAAGATAACAACCTAAGAATGTTAGACACAATTGATGACTAAAGCATCCTTTTCGCCATCCGAAAGACCTACACATATATATAAGGATATACTTGAGGCAAATATAAAGGTAATGAATGTGTCATTTAGGGACTCGTTCACAGACATCCAAAAATCAAAGAAAATATTAGAACTTTTTAATTTTGATTTTAAAAAAAAAAAAGTAACAGAAGTAACCAAATCAAACCAACTATGAATATCTTCTTAAGAAATATGTTCAAGATAATGTGTGTACATATTAATTTATTGCATTCATTATCATAAAATTTATGAGATGTTGGTGCCTCAATTATCACATGAGTATTATCTTCATCTAGATAAAAATACTCACTTTCAACTTCTTTTAACATCTCCGCTAAGCATATAGTAACAACAATAATTATGGCTCAATTCTAATCAAATTTTGCCTATAGAAATTTTTATTTTTTCATATCATTCTATTTATGCATGTCTTAGTCCAATTTCTTAAAAACTTGACAGGCGCATAAGAAATAATAAAAATGCATAGGATAAAAATAGTCAAGACACGTGATTGTATCAAATCATGACACATGGAGAACAATAAAAATTATACAAAGCACAGTTAAGTAAGATATATAGATGAATCGTATAGTAACGTGTGAAAATAATCAAGGCAAGAACAATTACTGTAGAAACCAACAGTGCAACTTATCACAAAGACGTAGTGTCACTCCCCGAGCCTACACCCTGGACGTGATCGACACTCGAGAACCATTGCTGGTCCCCAAGTGAACCCTTGGCCTGGTTGACTACTTAGTGGAAGACTTACTCAAGCGATAAAAGGTTTGGAAACAAAATTTTGAACATTTAAAGTCAAAGTAAAAACTCAACTCAAATTGTCTGTAAAATACTCAATAACATAAGTATAATAGTTTACGAAAACATCTCAAGAAAAAGTAATTACTGAAAAACTCATCAACTCTATCTATCTAGGAAGCCTCTATTACTCAAGATGGATGTCGGGACAAGACCCACGATATCTCTAGACAACTAACTAGAAAATAAATGTAAAGTCCTCCGGAATACAAGGAGACTCACCTAAGCTATCTGAAGGGTAAAATGATCTCAAAGAAATGCATGTTGATGATCCTGAACATCTGTATCTACATCATAATAAGATGCAGGTTGAATGACATCAATACATTAAATGTACAAGTATGTTATATGGCTGAATAAATAAATAACTCAACAAAATGACTGAAAGCAACTCAACTGAATCAATACATGAACTTGGAGTGAAAACCATTTAAGCTTTACAATAAGATATGCAATAAAAGCAATATGAAAATAATGTACTTTACTTTGTGGGGAGTTTCTCGTACGATTTCCATTACTATGAGCCTAGCAATGATACAACGTTTCACTCATGTGGCAAGGACCATCATATACCTTGCTGGGGTTTAGGATTCTACTGTAACTATGGATCCATCTAATAGGCGCCGGTGATGAGTCACACGATAAATTGGTGTGATCCTATCCTACACTGGCTATGTAGTTTTATGGGACTTTAGTTAAAAATAGACTATTACCTAATTCGGTGCTCAATACTACTCTCAAAATATTTAATAAAATTTATGCTCAATCACCCTTTACAAAGAAAGGGACTATTACTTTACTTTACTTTTCACTTTGCCCGGTCACCCTTTAGAAAGAAAGGGACTGTTACTTTACTTTACTTTACTTTTTACTTTGCTCTATCACCCTTTAAAAAGATGTGGACTATTACTTTACTGAAGTACATTTAAAAACCATCAATCATACTCTTTCTTTTTACTCAACTGTCAAATAGAACATATGAAACCATGTGACTCTTTCTTAAAAGACTTAGTTTAAAACTTGCATTTAAAATTATACTTATGGACGTATCTTTAAAGTCCAAGATCGATATATAAAAACTGAAAACTCTTATACTTTTCTGAAGATAGTGCTCTTGTTTTCAATATAAAAATGATACATTCGGAACCCTTTAAGTTCCCTTAAACTCTTTTTCAAAATAATGTTTTTAAACTTTTCTCTTAAACTCACTTTAGTTTCCAAAATCAATGTAAGGAATATTACTAGACCAAAATACTTTTAGTAAAACTCAATATATATATAGGGTTCATGTGAAACTACAAGCATGAACAATAATTCAAGAATTTCAATGCGTAAAGTATCACAATCTCATAATATAGGAATCTCATAGAAGTTAGGGAAGAACCCTGCATTCAACTTGATAATGACTAAATTGAGATGAAGGGTGTGAGGACAAACTTGTCCAACACTATGAATAGCCTTACATACCCAATTATGAAGATTTTAGAATGCATACATTGGTGGAGACTTGATTTATCTTGAGCTTGAGCAACATTAGCTTTTTGGAGGAAACCTTTGATCATGGAACCTTGGTGATTGCTTTTGATAAAAGAAACTCTTTTATGAAGTTCTTAGAGTGGGAGAACATGACAAAACCTTGGGTGGAAGGATTCTCTTTGTATCTTGGATCTTTGACTTGAAGGTTTTAGGGTTTTTGTGGGAGAAGAGGAACCCTAGGTGGGTTTTAAGAGAATTTCTAAATACTTGAATATTTTGATAGGTGAAAACTAGTTAGTTGAATGATATATTTGGTTAAAACACTCAAAATAACTTTTTACTCCAAACTTGAAATGACGCAAACTTGGTGGCATTGGAAAGAGGACTCAACGACCTTTAAGTTGATAGTTCATGGACTACTTAATTCTGTTTGTGCTAAGAGAAATGGTCATTTTGAAGTTGACCCAATTAAAATCTCATATTGAAACTCAATCGATAGGAAAGCTTTCAACTCAACTTTATGCTAGGGGATTCTAGTGACTTCAATTCATATACAAAATCATTCCCACACTGATGAATTTACCTTAGCATCTAAGAATAATTAAGAATCACTCGGTACGATCTTATAAGCGATTCAAGAATAGTTCAGGTCTTAACTTAGAAATTCTTGGGGTGTTATACGTAGCCTCAAGACAATCATAGGAAAAGTTAGCGGCAAACACTAGCTATTATAATACTGACCCATAGATGATGTTAGGAATTACCTCTTTACCCCTTAATGTCATTCAATTAAGAGAGAATAATTACTTAAATGTACTATTGATCTAAGTACATTGTTAAAATGGGTAAAAAGATAAACTTTATCAAATTTAATCACTAACCTATTGATATTTCTCTTTCATCTCTCTCTTTGTGTGTCCATTCTTAAAACTCACATATGCAATTTTATTGCCATAAAAATTGTGTATCTAATTATAGATAACGATTTCTTTGATGAATGTTGTTATTGCAGCAGTGGTGGTGACGATAATTAACTGATTTATTTATTTTACTTCTTCAAAGTGCAATGAATGTACCATATGTATATATAGCTAGGTGATTGGTAGTTCCCCTCATTTTGGAGAAATTTACATAATAAGAATGTGTTTGGTATAGAGAAAAAAATATTCTACAAAAAATGATTTCCTATAAAATATTCTCTTGAAAAACAAGTGGGTCTACTTATTTTCTAGTGTTTGGTAAGTGTCACGACCTAGGGGTACCCCCTAGATGTAATAAGGCGTATAGAACCCCAAAGGACTCCATACAAGCCACTTAGTCCTCATAACATAAGAAATCATATATTACTTTAAGTGGGAAGAGCTTAACCCCAAAGTTGATTTACCGTTTTGACCCTACAATATTACTTAAATATTAATTTATTAAAAAAATATTGTTGATAATCTCAACCCTAATTTAATTCTCCAGTAAGGTATAGTTTCTGTTTAGCGTCTCTTGATCAGTGTAGCAGCCTTTTTCCGTCGTGACGTATAGTTTCTATTTAGTGTCTCTTGATCAGTGTAGCAGCCTTTTTTCGACGCTCAAGTTCCATTGCTTTAATTATCAACTGATCCAAAACCTTTTCAGATTCTTCACTCATCTATATAAATGTCTCCAGCAACATGTCATTGTCTATTAATATGTTTCTCTTTTCTGTGCCTCATTCAAATACATCAGGTAAAAAAAAGTTCTCCTCTTTATTTATCAAAAGCTGCTCTGTTTTCCTATTTACTGTGTATGTATTTATCTAGCTTATTTTGTTTCGTTCTCTTTATCATGTCTCTTCTTGATATTATTATTTCTCTGATATTATTATTATTTAAGCCTAGAAACTATAGCTAGAGGCAAACTGCATTTATGGTTTTATGAACTCTCCTTGGTGCTTGAAACCTTTGTGTCTTGTTTCTCTTCTTGACTACCCTCAATGGCATTTTCGACGGGGAGCTGAGCAAAGGCATCATGCTCCTTTTTCAACTCACTTTCAAACTCCTTTACAGCCTGTATTATGAGATATGTTAGGAATTATGAAATGCATCACCTTAACAAGATCACCTACTATAGCCTTCAAGAAAGTTGAACCAAAAGTATGATGACGAAAAGTGTATTGAATTATTTCGAATAAGCACACAAGTGGTAATTTACTATGTAAAGTCAATACAAATATCTTCCTATTTCAATGTTCTAGCTGGCTTGTCAGCATTTACCAGTTTTCCCATTGTTTTAAGAAATTGAATGTAGTTTTTATTTGTTGGCCTTAATGTACCCACATCGAATGGGAGTGATATATCTGTTTACTCGAGCAGATTCTTCACTAATACATTAAGAATCAACAATAAGTTGCATGTAGCTTATTGGATACTTACACATACATGTATCATATATTGCCTAGAGGAGTATATGTGATACAACGTGTAGTAGGAACTTGAGAACAAAGAGAGGCTACTCACCTATGAATAGGAACCTTTTTTTTTCCGATAAAGACCTGTGGATAGGAATAATACACATCAAAGTATTTTCATAAACTTGCACTATTATATATTTTTATTTAACAACTCAAGTGTTTACAAATATTAAGTAATTTTTTCCAGTTATTTATTAGTATGGGATACACGTGCATCAATTTCAACTCACTTATCCAACAATAAATAAACAAAGAAACAAATGAATACCCCCTATCAGTTCCTTGTCTAGATGAATGAAGTGATATTGTTATTTCTGTTAACGTAAATTTGTTTTCTTCTTTATCAATAGCCACTTTGTTTCCCCTGTTTTCTGTTTATTCCTTGGGAAGTTTGGAATTTGAAGTAGGCTGTTCGAACTTTTTCTTATTTTGATTTGTGGTTTTTCTAAATTGTTCAATTTTGCTTATTTTGACTAATTGGCTACCTGGTAAACAATTAAAGATTCTGTAGGCTTTAAAAATTTCAAAGGAAAACTAAAATAAATTACAAAAAGATATATAGCATTTGCATTGTAAATCAAGAACAAGTATATTTTTTCGGATAAATTTTGTTGTTTACGAAATTCCTATGTATCCAATAACCTACAGGAATTAAATCAACAATCAGTAACCAATTCTTCCAATTGTTGTTCCCATTATAATGTGGAATAAGTTTTACTTGTGGAGCATCTCCAATGACCCCAAAATAATCATCATCGTCCGTTTTGAGAAAAATAAAGTTGCGCTTCATATTGATGAGAATGTCATCAGCATATACCAAGACTAGGTGGATGTTTGCCTCTTTAACACTTTCTTTGTACTGCAACTCATAGCTCTTAAGTAGTTCTCTTTGGATATTTGTTGGGTATATGTCTATTTACTTTAAGGCTTTTAAAACTGAAATTTTGTTTGATTTGTCAAATAATTTATCTTGCAAGTTCACGGGGCATAAGTTGTTTAGGTGCTCAATTAATTGAAGAGAAAAATATAAATATTTATAGTCGGTGAGTTCCTCCATCTTTTCTCTATATCACTCATTTTCTTGTCACTATCTTCCTTACTTGCGGAATAAATATTTGTTATAGTAATTTATAAATGCAGAGGAACAAGTTAATTTTTACTCTCGCATAATATTTTCATCACCCTATTATATTTTTGTTTGTTCTTTATTTCCTGCACACATTATATTTGTCTGTTTCCGATTTGTTTATGGACGTGTGAGTATACAATAAATAGATTAGTTCTTATTTATTTCAACCTTGAATTACTATTAAAAATAATTGTGTTATTCATCACACATTTTGTTGTTATTTTTAAACCGACCTTTGCAACAGACGTTTCTTCTTGCTTTCACAATCTGCAATGCTTGGTCCCCAAAGCCAACAGAGACTACGATGAACTAATACTTCCTTAAAACACATATTTATTAATACTTCCATTACAGTAATTTGTTTCTTTTCTGTTAATTTAGATCAATTTGATAATACATATACTATTCTTCATGTTGTAATACTTTTAACAGGTTTCTTGCTTTCGGCACCACCAAAATTGGCAACACTTCTCCACCTTGTATTACTTGCTACCATTAATGTGATATTTATACTATTGTAAGTCGAAGTTGCTCGCTTTTACAATTAAAATAGAAGAATTAGTATATGTTTGGTGAATATTATTATATTCTTGAACATCTTTTTTTGTTTCACCTTAATAATACTAATTACACAGAAATAAATCACATTTACGTCACAAACATATATTGTATTAGTGCATCCTAGCTACTACAGCCATACAATGACAAGTGTGGAAGAGCTCGAGAACCAATGTCTACCTATTAGCAAGTAGAAGAAATATGCAACAGAATGGGTGATTAAAGTCTTGGTCATTCGACGGAGCTTAACAAAAGAGTACAAAAATGCAAACGGTGAGGGTATTCGTTGGCAACTAATATTCGTTGACGAAGAGGTAACTGTATTTTAATATTCTATTATATTCATTACTTAATATGTTGCCTTCTTTTCAAATTCTAATGATTACGAGTCTTACCACAAGGAACAAAAATACAAGCAACTCTTTTCAACAAAGATGTTCATGCATGGAACAACTCTTTTCAACTTAATCGAAGTTACTACATTATAAATGGAAAGTTAAATGGAGCTAAACCAAACTTCTTATCTATGCATAAGGACCTCACAGTAGAAATCATGAACAACACAGAGGTCGTTGAGGACAAAAGTCAATTTAAGAATAAAAAATTTTCAAATGGATTTATTCCTTCGATGAAGCTAAAAAAATCACTAATGAGAGTTTGTTCGGTAAATTTCATTACATGTTTGTTGTGTATTACATCCATAAACAAAGTCTATATATAATTATACATTTTCCTTTTAGATGTGGTGTGTATTTTACTCAAAGTAAAACCACTGAATGGAGAAGGACGAAGCGTAAGGCGAGAAATAATCGTTACAAACGAAAGGTAAATGTATAATTTCTATGTATCCTTCATATAAATATTTCACGTTATTTTATTTTTATCATAAACATATCCTTTTTTTTACATATATATGTATGATCGCAAAGCTATGACTTTATGGGGAGACTTCGCAGAAATTGAAGGACAAATGTTACAGACCCTTGAAAGTGATAAACTAGTGCTTGCCTTTTTGTGATGTGAAATCCTTCATTTACCAAGGTATAAATCTCCTCAATTGATATATTTGAATCAAGTTTCAAACTACATAGAAGTATCACTGAATTAATTACTACTGCCTAAATAGGGGATTTTGTCCTTTCCACGAATCCTATTAGTAGTTTGCTAATCAATCCACAATTTGAAAAAGCGAACAATCTCCATCAATGGTAAGTAACATGTTTCTTCGCACTTATTCATAGCCTCCCCACATGCTACGTCATTGATGTTTTGAATTCATTACTTTTAAATTACAGGAATGACAACATGAAGGCACAAAATATTAACATAAGTCTAATGCCAAGCAAACTAATGCAAACAGCCCGCCAAGTGAAAATTACTAATATATTAACGGTTCACTTGCCATTGTAAAGGTACTTTCCTTTGCAAAACTCAGGGTGTAATCAATTTATATGTTTAAAACATAATTAACTAATTTTCTAATTTATGTATAGGACATGTACTATAAGTTCAATGCTACGGTTTCTAGCATTGACAATAACATGGACCCATGGTATTATGCTTGCAAGAATTGCTACAAGCAAGTTACTGTTATAAAAAGTAGTGCAACTTGTACCTATTGTAGGACTGAAGATATTGATTATAAGGAAAGGTAAACTACACACATGACTATCAACAATTATTATTTACTCCACGAAATAAATGAATATAGTGATTAAATATTGAAATGAGTTTAACATATACCTATGAAATAAATTAAGTCATACTAATTAAATTTTCAAATGTGTTTTAGATATCGATTAAAGATTGATGTCACCGCTGAGGATCAATTTCTAAGGATTACAATGTCTGATGCGACACAATACTATTTGAGTTGTGACGTAAAAGACTATGTTCACTCTACATCTGAAAAGGTAAATCTCTTACTCTATAAAAAATCAATGCATATAAATAATGTTATCCTTTTTAACTAAAATACTAATATATAAGGGTTTCCTATTCCACAGAAAGAAGAATCTGAATACTATCGCAGGTTGGTATTGAGTAAGGGGAAAGAATTCAGCATCCTTGTGAAGATTGATCGCAACTTTCCAAATGTGAAGACAAACATGAATGTGATAGCTATGGAGATACATGAGGTTCCAAAGAAATTTGCAGCAGATGAAACCAAGGCTGAAACCACAATTAAAAAACAAAGAAGCCAGAGGATCAAGAAACTTAGTGAAAATGAAAAGATAAAAGGGATAGCTACAGAGATACCTCAGTTGCAAAATATGTTGCAGGTGTTGAAACGGAGATTGAAATCCCAAAAAAAACTAAAAAATACAAGAGGACCAAGAAAGTTAATGAATCCACTACAGAGGAACATACACTGGAAGTGATGACATATGAGGTTGGAAAGCAAAATTTACCAGATGAAAGTGAGGATGAAACCCCGATAATTCAGCTGCGAAGAAAAAGAACCAGAAAGGTTAAAGTAATAAACCTCAGGCCCTATCTGATTAAAATAGAAAAAAATTAATACATAGTTGATTTAAACATTTACTATTAAACTAGCAATGTTTACTAACTACCTAATTCTATTATTTAAAGGTTACTTTACTTTTATGAACGAGCAACTTCACCTAACATCGCTTTTATTACTAACTTATTTTCTCTTACTTCAATGAATTTGGTTAACTGCTTTGCTAAACATTCAGTGTATGCACCTTATTACTTCCAAACAGATCAACTATTGTCTTCTGCATCAATCTAAACCTCATACAAGTAAAAAGGTATCCTTGCATCCTACACTATACATATTTCTTAACTATATATAGAAAAATGAACACTACAACATAATATGTGTCTATTGCATATGTATGTCAAATTATATTACTTCAAACAGTAACAATTGTCAGTAATGAGTCCTCTATGTTGTAGATCACTGCAAAAGTACAAATGCCCATTTGGACAAGACAAGAGAATTGACACACCAGCAATTCAAATTTTCTCCCAACCAAATCAACAAATGATACACAACCAACATCGAGGTATATCTAATATGTTAAATACTTATCACAGTTTAAAAGTAAATCTAACCCTACTGTTCAATTCACTTCACAGTTGATAAAGGCAAATCCATTGCTTCTGGATATACCGTTGATCAGCATGCCAAAACAACAATAGATCATACACACTATACAGGTTGGAACTCAAACAATCCCCCAACAAAATCAACCGTTCAAAAATGTGTGACTTGTCTCTCTTTAAGACCCACTACTTAAGTAACTTACATTTATAGTTGATTTTCACAAATTAATGTTTTTAAATACACTTTTCATGTATATACTACATATACTACTCACTCTATCTTACTCTAATAGCCATTGCAAACTATTCTCTTGTCATGTCAAATCCAACAGGTGATAAAGGAAAAACCATTCCATCTACCAGTAAAGCTAATCATCATGACAACCACACAAAAATTTATATAAGTAAGACAGTAAGAATTTAGATAATCATGTCAAATTCTACATACCCACTACTTAAGTAACTTATATTTATATTTGATTTTCAAATATTAATGTTTTTAAATACATTTTTCATGTATATACTACATATAGTACTCACTCTATCTTACTCTAATAGCCATTGCAAACTATTGTCGTGTCATGTCAAATCAATAGGAGATAGAGGAAAAACCATTCCATCTACCAGTAAAGTTAATCATCATGACAACCACACAAAAAATTATATAAGCAAGACAAGTAAGAACTTAGATAATTATGTCAAATTCTACATACATGAGTAGTCCGTACAGGGTGAACACATTTGCATACAGACATACATAAGTATTACATGCTTTGTCTAAATGTATAAAATGTTCTTCCTCTTATAGAGAAAAGGAAATTGCAAAGCGCATTGCGAAAGGTGGAAAAATATATGTTAGCAAGCCAAACAATAGCACATTTACAAGATGAGCATCCACGTTTGAAGAAGCAACCTAAGAAAAATGGTTATTTAGAGCATTATCTGAAGAGTGTGAAGGTGGAGATACATTGGAAAAAAACCAAATCATATCATGCATAGCCTGAACATTCAATACTTTTAAGGATATGTACTTTTAACATATTCTCCCACCATATTTATATATGTAGGAGCTGTTGCTTACAACTTATCTCTATCATATCTGCAGGTGCTAAAAACCGTCCTAGACTGCATTTACTGTGCTGCAAAAAGATTTAAACATGAACCTCCAACATTCTATTGTGCAAGCGGATATATCAAATTAGCAACCACTGAACCTCCGATAGAACTATATGAAATGTTTGTGGCTTCTACTGCAGACATTATACACTTTCGCAAAAATATTCGTGCATATGATAGCATCTTTGCTTTTACATCTTTTGGTGTTAACCTTGATAAGGAAATAACATCTTCAAGAAAAGGAGTGTACACATTCAGAGCACAAGGTCAAATTTATCAAGATCTACCATCATTGGTTCCACGAGATAACAATCCCTGTTACTTCTAACTATACTTCTTTGATACAGACAATGAGTTGACCAACAGGATATTAAAGATGAAAGAAGGAATACTGTCAGACAAAATTACAAAAAAAATCAAATAGCTAATGGAGGGAAACCCATATGCGCAAATATTTTGCCAACTAAAAGACAAATCAAGTTTCCACAATTTCCAACTTCGCATTGCTGCAAATGCCTCTTTGGATCAATGAGTGTACAACACACCCTCAGTAAATCAAGTTGCAGTGATTTGGATAGATGGAAACAATCCAAATATACCTTTTGAGTGAGAAATAATTGTTCATGAACATTCAGGGAACATACATAGAGTCAAACACTATTTCGGTTGTTATGACCCTTTTCAATATCCTTTGCTCTTCCCAAGAGGTGAAGGCGAATGTCATCAAGGAATAAGAAAACAACACAAAATACAACCTCACACAAGAAGTGGCCACTCCCCAACATTTATATCAGTCGATGCAGTGTTAGCCAACGAGGATCAAGGTAACGTGTATCATCTTCCACCCTCTAATAGTAAAAATTTACTCACATTCTTTACAAGTTAGATACTAAAAAAAACAAATACACAATATAAGATAATGACAAAAAGTCATATAAGTATTTTACCAATGAAGGTTAGTACGAACAACATATTAGGATTAACACTTGTGACATGAGAAATAGAACTAACTAAAATTTACTTAAATACCACCAAATATTAATTACCTCCCCACATGATCTTCATAGTTTTAGTTTGCCCAAACTTATGTGAATACAATCATCTTACATTAGTTTCCTTTCTAGATATATGGTATATTACACTTACTTATTAGATTTAAATAAAACAGACAAAAAATGTCACTTTTTAAGATGCATTTCAAAAATGCTATTACAATAGTTTTCCTCACGTTAAATATTACGTACACTATTTTCCTATATCCAAATGCTGCTACCAATAAGGTACAAAATCCAACTATTTTTCGTCAATACTCCTATTAAACATTATTGTACACTGAAGTCAATCCAAAGACGTAGTATCCATAACACAGTAAACAGGAACATCAGAGAATATGACATATCTTTAAAATTATCATACAATACACTTTTCATTTATACCAATATTGTAAGTAACATAAAATATAACTAATATCTATGTGATTTCTAACACTTGTAGATGTCTGTCGTGAGACAAAAGGAGATGTTTCTTGCAGAGAGTACTATTGTTATAAACTACAACTACGAGAAACAAAAAGGTCAGTATTACTGCTATGTGGAAGATTACTACAACAATTGGAAACAACAAGGCTAGAATATTTCAGAAAGGAACAATCAAATTTTAGAAGAGAGGTTTATCAAGGTATCGTTGATAGTGACAGCACGGGAGAATACAGGGGAGATAGAATTGGGCAAAGAATACTACTTCCATCATCTTTTATTGGGGACCACGAGATATGAGAAGAGGATATATGGATGCAATGGCATTGGTACAACATTTTGGAAGGCCAGATCTATTCATAACAATGATGTGTAATCCTGACTAGATTGACATCCAAAGAGAACTGCGCCCCAAACAAATTCCTCAAGATAAACTTGCCTTGGTAACAAGAGTATTCTGAGCTAAGTTGCAGGATCTAAAAGACCAAATTTTGAAGAAAGAAATATTTGGAATTGTAGCTGCTCATGTATTCGTGGTAGAATTCCAAAAATGAGAACTACGACACATACATCTCCTTCTCATATTAAAAGAAGGGCATAAGATAAAATCAGGAGATCAGTACGATAGGTTTATCTCAGCAAAGATTCCAGATAAATGTGAGTATCCCATCTTGGATGAATTAGTGCTCAGACATATGATGCATGGTCCATGTGGAAACAAACGACCAACAAACACGTGCATGCAAAATGGACAATGTAAATATCATTATCCTAGGCCATACAACAACAAATCAATTCAAGCAAAGGACGGATATCCAATTTATAAAATAAGAAAGGGATGGAAGGATAGAGAGTTTTGTGGAATGAATATGACTAATCAATAGGTGGTACCTTATATCCCTTATCTGCTCACAAGATAAAATTGTCATATTAATGTTGAGGTCTGCTCAGGAGTCAAAGCAATAGAGTATCTATACAAGTATATATATAAAGGTCATGATCGGTGTGTTGTTTATGTTCAGTCTGATGATGGTGAAAAAGTTATTGACGAGATTCAAACTTTCCAAGATGCACGGTGGGTTTCACCGCCTGAAGCACTATGGAGAATATATGAATTCAACTTGAATGAAATGCAACCTCCAGTCATCAACCTTCAGTTGCATCTTCCAGGAAAACGTTCAGGTACACATATTAATGCATAACAAAACACAATTTCCTTAAATTACTAAATATATTAGTCACAATACAAATACTAACTCTAACTGAGCTCACAGTATTTTATTGGAAAAAGCAAAATTTACAAAATATCATCGCCTAGGATGGTGTCAAGAAAACAATGTTGACTGAGTATTTCAGGATGTGCTCAATTGACATTGAAGCACGAGCATACCTTTATAGAGAATTTCCTAAGTATTATATTTGGAATCCCAAGGGAAAGACTTGGACAAAAAGGAAAACAAGATCTGTAATTGGTCGCATTGCAATTGGTAAGGCAAATGTAGTAAATTATAACTTCATACACATCGATAATTGTTAAACTTATTACTAAATAATCGTTAAATTGTACATATAATCCTCGAGAAGGGGAGATGTATTATGAGAGGTTATTACTAAACCATGTAAGAGGACCATTGTCATTCAATGACTTACTCACTGTCAACGGAAGACAATGTGATACCTTCAAAGAAGAGGACAAAGAAAGAGGGTTACTAGAGTCTGACAACTATATATAAATTTGTGTTTAGGAGAGGCTGTTATCTTCAAAATGCCTTCAGCTCTCCGAATTTTGTTTGCTACAATTTTGGTTCATTGTAACCCAACGGATATTACAAAACTCTGGGATACTTATTATGAGGATATGTCTGAGGACTTCAGTAGGCTATATGGAAACTCACACAATATTATACAACAGTGTACCCTTAATAGTATTAATCATTGTTTGGAAAGTATGGGCAAAAACATAGACATATATGACATTCCTCAACTAGATCACAAAATGCTCGAAGGTTGTCCACCAAAATGTAGAGAAATAAATGAAGAACTTTCCGTGCAAATACCTTCAAATTATTTTGATGCACAATCACAATTAGATCCAGAACAAGAGTAGGCTTTTACAAAAATAGTGCAAACAATTGATACTGGAACAACTAGAATATTCTTTGTGGATGGACCTGGGGGAACTGGAAAAATATACCTATACCGTGAGTTGCTTGCCAATGTTAGATCAAGAGGTATAATAGCTTTGGCTACAACAACTAGTGGCGTAGCAGCTTCAATTTTACCGGGAGGATGTACTGCACACTCGAGGTTTGAGATCCCCGTACAAACAAATTAAATGAGTCTACTATGACAAACATGTCAAAGCAAAGTGGTGCCGCCAAATTGATTAGAAAAGCAAATATGATTATATGGGATGATCCCCCAATGGCCAAGCGGCAAACAATAGAAATAGTCGACATGAGCTTTAGAGACCTAATGGACATCGATAAACCATTTGGTGGAAAAGTCATGGTTTTTGGAGGAGATTTTCATCAAGTGTTACTGGTAGTTCCAAAATCAACTAGAGCAGAAATTGTAAATGCAAGCTTGGTGAAATCATATCTCTGGCCTTTGATGGAGAAGATTCAATTTACGAGAAATATGAGAGAAAGAACGGATCCAACATTAAGTGAGTTCTTACTTCGCGTGGGTAACGGAGATGAACCAACAATAAGAGACAATTTAATCCTTCTTCCAGAATAATTAACTATTAAGCATTGAAGGGGTGGAATTCCAGAAGAATCTATAATAAAAGAGATATTTCCAAACCTACAAGAAAATGCTACTAGGTCAACATATGTCACCAAACGAGCTATCTTAGCAAGTAATAATGACCATGTGGATAATCTTAATGACAAGTTAATATCCCTGTTCCCAAGTGAAAGCAAGACATTCAATAGCTTTGACTCGGCAGAAGATGACACCAACAACTATTACCAAGAAGAATATCTAAATACTTTAACACCAAACGAACTGCCACCACATAGGTATTGCAGAAAATACATTACGAATTACAATCATGAAGAGGCGGTAACAAAAATCAATATGAATATATTTTGACATATCTTATTAAATGCAGGTTAGAATTAAAGGAAAATGCACCCATCATGCTATTGAGGAATTTAGACCCTTCAAATGGCTTATGCAATGGCACCCGAATAATATGCCGAGGCTTTGCCCATAATGTCTTGCATGCCAAAATATCAAGTGGTCATTGTGCAACAAAGCATGTGTTTCTTCCATAATTCAACTGTCACCACCAGAAAATGAAGGCTACTCATTTAAATTTATTCAAAAACAATTTATGGTACGTCTTTGCTTTGCAATGACTATAAATAAAGCGCAAGGTCAAACAATTCCAAACGTTGGGTTTGTATTTGCCCCAACATGTTTTCTCACATGGTCAGTTGTACGTTGCGCTCTCAAGAGGGATATCTATGTCCACAACAAAAGTACTTGTCCTAACAGGGTAACCCAAACACCAAAATGGGACATACACAAAGAACATTGTTTATAAAGAAGTTTTAGGTACGATAACCTCATATACATATATGTCCATTGTAACATAGATAGTTAACTCTTTACAAATCGTGGAGTCCTAACAATATTACATTGCTTAATATCTCAGGTTTAGAAGACACAGACACACCTATGCAGACATAATCAATTCTTCATTGACCCACACTCCTCAATGCGTTAATGTCATATTCATGATAATTGTTTGAGTCCCTCAATCCTCTCACATAAATTGTGACATTTAACCAAACATTGTATGGTTTCATGTTTAAGTTTCTTATTTGTTGATATTGTATTGCATTCTAATGTTTTAATATTATTATTATTCATAATTTACAATACTTTCATGCTTCAAATTTGATGCTTCATATTAAGTTGATGTTTTCATTCATAATTTAGCACATAAATATCCTACATATTATGAAATGCATCAATTAAATCTTTATCACTTTAGAAGATCAATAATAACTTATGCACCCATGGAAAGACTATTTAACACAATGTACACTTCTACTACATCAATAATATTGTACGCACTCATGACAACACAGCTTTACAAATGTCTCTCGATCGAGAACGAGACAACTTAGCATGGCTAACACATGCAACACATATGCCCATGACTAGTTGAACAATAAGAGTAAAAAATATTTCAAGTCTTAAAAAGCTTTTCATAAAAGAAAGCGGAAGTCTAGACACTTGTCTCATCATAGCCATCTATTACAATATTGAATGAAATTGGGCCTATCCCATACATCATGTCCAAAAGTAGAAATACAATGAAATGGAAACTAAACAATAACTCCGTCCACGAAGCATGAGGACTCACCAAAGCTCGGAATCTCAAGATCAACACCTAGCCATAAAACTGACCCTGACTGTTGGACCCTACATTTGGGAAAAATGTAGGCAGGAGTATGTGTTAGTACAAAAATGCACTAAGTATGATAACTATGCATAAAAACATTAAAACATGCTAAAAGGGACATTTCATTTTATGACATGCAATTCACCAAGTTTAAACATCATATAAGAAGTTAGAAATCATAAGTCATACAACATGGCCAATGTAAGTCAACATCATCTTGAAAACTTTTGAACTCATAAACATTACTTGATAGAGTAACCTTAGTTCATTATTCATGTTCTTGTTGTGGGAATAAACCTTAACCGATATGAGACCATGTGAGCTATATTGCTTACCCACACCGAAAAGGGTTGTCCTACTTGCCTAAGGTAGAACCATGATTTGTTAGCTTAGGTGGATCCACTAGCTAAATATCCTATGGGGGCACGTAGTTTATGGGATAAGGAGATTGTTACAAGAAACTCGGCCTTTCTATCGGGGGAGCTTCCATCTCAAGAGATTGCTTCTAAAAACCCGACCTTTCTATCGAGAGACATTCCATCTCATATTCAATATCCACTCGGTGCTAAGCATTAATCCACGGAGTACTTATTAACTCTTAACTTGATTCAAGTCTTATGGAAGGATGTCCTTGACAATCAATCCAAAAGAGTTCATTAGGATAGCTCTTAGATCAAGCGTGAGAAAAACCTTTCACCATCCATGTCCACTTGTAAGTACTAGATTCAATTAAGTGAGAAAGCCTTTCAACCTTAGAATCATCATTATGTGATAAAACTGTAACGACCCGAGAACACCCCATAGTCGGTACCGGTGTATTCGACCTTGAAGAGGTCTTATACAAGCCCTTAGCATTCATCATAGCATAAAAACATGGAAAATTTAAAACTTTTACTTTGGAAGTTCAACTTCCCTTCATATATGAAAAATAGAACCAAACTTCGTCACAATGTACCATCTAGACATAGAAGTATCGAAAATGGGACTTAGCCCTTACATCAATAAGAAGTCTTGAAATAGGAAAGTACAACAATGTCTTTCAACATAAGCAAAGAACTAAACATAGAAGTTAGATCATAGGGT